>JZKD02S1754096.1:505695-519975 GCA_000966675.3 Picea glauca
ATAAACCCAAGTTTTTCTAGTTGCATCATCAATAAAAGTAACATAATAATGAGATCCACTAAGAGATGATACCTGAGTTGGTCCCCATACATCTATATGCACAAGATCTAACCTTCCATGCTTCTTTTCTTTTCTGACTCTGAGAAATCTGACTCTCTTATGTTTTCCATAAACACAATGCTCACATAAATCCAAATCAATTTGTTTAAGATCTGGCAATAAATTTTTTTGTGAATTATCTGCATCCCCTTCTCACTCATGTTTCCAAGCCTATTATTTCACAGTGTTGTATCCACTCATGTAGAAGCTAAAGAGATAGAAGAGTCAGTATTACCAGTACATAAATACAATGTACCTACCTTCTCTCCGTTTGCTATCACCAATGATCCTTTGGTGACCTTCCACACCTTATATGCCAATATGGATATACAACCTTCACTTTCCAACTGCCATGTTGAAATTACATTTTTCCTTAGATCTGGAACATGTCTTACCTCTTTCAACAACCATTGGTTTCCATTTCTTTTCTTTATTTTTACCTTTCCCATTCCAACAATTTTGCATGGTGCATCATCACCAAATGAACCTGTCCAAAATCACCTTGAACATAATCTAGAAAATGTTTCCCATGGGGTGTGGCTTGAAATGAAGCCCCTGAATATACTACCCAAGACTCGGAAATATTATCTACAAAAAGAATCAAAGCATCTTGTAACACATCACATGTTACATTTGCTTCCTGGTTTTTCTCTTGGTGTCCATCTCTTTGTTTCTTCGGAGCTCTGCATTCTTTCTTCAGATATCCTTTCTTCCCACAATTCCATCACTCTATATTTCCAAATATGGATTTGGATCTACCTTTCCTACAATTCCTATTGTTCCCTGAGCCTTTTCCTATATCCTTTTGTATTCCCCTGTTCTCCATGTTTAACACATTACCTGATGTCTCACCTATGCTTTTATGTCACATTTCCTCACTAAGGACAACATCATCAAATTTTAAAGCATTTGAACCATAGATAGAGTTACTTACAGCCATGACCAAGCCATTCCATCTTTCTGGCTATTAGCACAAGATTAGAATAGCCCTGACCTCATCATCAAAGTCCACTTTTACAAAGCTTAGTTGATTAGTAATTGTATTACATTCATTTAAGTGATCTGCAATAGACCCACCTTCTGACATCTTCATATTAAATAATCTCTTCTTTAGAAATACCTTATTGGATGTCGAGGATTTTTCATACAATTTAGCCAATGCATCCATCAACTCCTTTGTTGTCTTTTCTTTCGAAACATTGAAATCCATTGATGCTTCCAGGCTCAGCCGTATCGTTCCTAGTGTCTTTCTATAAAGAACCTCCCATTCTTCGTCCTTCATGGTCATCGACTTCTTTTCTATTCCACCCAATGGTAGAAATATATCCTTCTGATATAAATAATCTTCCATCTACATCTTCCATAACTGGTAGTTTTGGCCATTAAATTTATCGACTCTAAACTTTCCATCTTCTGACATTGCTCCCACTCGAACCAAGAACCCTGTTTTCATGTGAGTTACCTTTCGCTCTGATACCAATTGTTAGAAAAATTGGATCACAAAGCAATAAAATAAAACAAATGCGGAAATAAAACACAAAAGATACACAATACAATAGAGACACAGATATACGTTGTTCACCCAGTGTGGGCTATGTCCACCAGATAAATTTCTAGGTCCTTCCTTTATTATTATCTAGCAAATGAAGGGATACAACCTATAGCAAACATGTTGTAACTTACTCTTCTTTCTCTCACAGTCTCCTATCTCAGAATACAATACTTGCAATGATACATAATCGCAATACATTTCCCTCATAAAAGATGGTTGCCTTCTAGGGAAAAAAACCCTAACATAACTTCAATCATCATATCTGTGACCTTATAATCAACGGTCCATATTTACTATGAAATTACAATATACATTTACAAGGAAAATTTTCCTTCAAGAGCTTCACCCCTAAACCCCCGTTGGGGGCCCACTTTCCCCTGAGGGGGGATGGAACTCGAAGGGGGGGGTAACCCCCATGCACTTTCCCGCGTGGAGGAGTGTACATTCTTCTGGGGTGTAAAGTATTCATGGGGTATAAACATGGCTGAAAAAAAATACCTTTGAATCAGGAAGATAGTCGTGATCTACAACCAATAGTGTTGGCTTGCAAATTTTTGAGGAAGTGTCACAAGGATCAAGTGTCCACAGGAGTGATAGCAGCAGTGCAAAAGTGCATAGAAGGCATACAAATGAACTGGACGACATTCATGTTAAATCATTTTTTGATGGATTGTAGAGAGGCATAGGATAAGGGAACAAAATTCCACTACGCATGGTTTCTTTCAACTACGAACAAACCATGTTTGGCAGCAAGATATGTTAACTTGTGGCATATTGCACACAAGGAGAGACAATTGAATAAGATAATCATTTGTAACATCTATAAGAAGGTAATTTGGAAATGCATTCAAGATACATCACGCATATTACCATAGATGGTAGAAGCGTACAAGGAAATTGCACATTTTAAGGTAGGACACCATCATATGTACCTTCAAGAGAAGAGGGACCCAACTTAGGAATGAATGCCGATGAGATACAGGGTGACAGAGGAAGAAATGGGACATATCATGGAAGATTGGGATGTCGAGTGGAAGATCCCAATGGCAAAAATAGAGTAGCTAGAGATACAACACCTAGAAGTAGAAGAAAAAGGACAAGGAAACCAAGGAAATGGTGCAGATCACACACATAAGACTATACCACACCCAGGAGAGGAGAGGAAAGACACAGACAAGGGGAAAGTAGTCCAACAACGCAAGAAGAGGAAATTTGTGTAGGAAATGACCATTCGAGCATTAACAGAGGATGACTTAGAAAATATCGCATATCAAGTTAAGAATGTTACTAAGGAGGATTTTGAGACAGCAACACAGAAGCAAGAATAAAGCCACTCAGACGTGCAAGAAAATATTGTCACATTGCGACAGATTTTGGAGACAACTAGGATAATGTCAGTTAGAACATGAGAAAAAAAGGATATGGGGAGTACGGTGAAGACCACAGAGGTGAAATCGATGAAATCTCACCCACATCTAGCATCAGGAGAGTGTCGGGTGATGAAGATAGCAGTAGGATCTCTAGAGTTCCCTACGAAAAATTTGCAGAAGCACGCAAAGCCACGTAGTCATATCGAATTGGTGTTGTCTCAGTTGTTGTAGAAATTTTACATGGTTTACATATGAGAATCATATAGTAAATTCAATTTCACATGGTGCCAACATCGTTGGAGTTGGCTAAGGTAGTTGCAGATAATGATGCACTACAGGAAAAATAAGCTAAACTTAGGATGGAGAGGGAGTAAGATGCACAGAGGAAACAAATATTGAAATAGGTAGTTCAAGGGGTCTATAGTAATATTCTAGATGTATATTCCCCTTTATAAGAATAGTTCACAAATATAAGTGAGTCCATTCAATACTTCCACACAAATATTACTAATGTGGAAGTGCACCAGACACTAAGCACTCCAACGGAGGAAAGGGAGAAAAGGGAAAATATGGTGACAAAAACCGTAGAGAACATCAAAAGTCTAGAATCAAAGTGTGTGAAGATATACGAAGAAATCACAGAAGAATGGAGTCATTTGACATAAGACGTGAAGCTGCAGGAAATTGGGCAGAAGCTATAGGCTACACAGGACAAGGCACGGAAGTTTAAGGAAGTGATGAGCACCTTACCACCAGTAGAAAAAATGGTAGCAATAGAAAAAAATAGAATATTATACTCAGAGATAAACTAGATGAGGGAAGAGTAGCAGGATAGTGCACAAAAGATCAAAACATTGCAAGATGAAGCATACAAGTTGACAATAGAACTAGTAGCTACACAGGGCATGGTCAAGCAGGAGGTACAAGAAAGTGTAGAAAATTGAAGACCCATATTACTGCAAAAACGATCGAGGGAATTGTGAGGCAAGGGAATACATCACAACTACAATGGAAACATTTCATATGTTCATGGAGACCTAGAAAAAAAGCCTGAAGTGGCTCGGGACAAGCCACAAGTGAGTGTTAGGGGCCTGTTGGAGTAGGTTATTTTGGGACAAGTTTTGGGAATGGTGTAGGAGAAAAATGCATGAAAAATTGGTTAAGGAGCAGCACGCATAGAGGAAAGGAAGACGGTTAGTGCATTTTTAGGAGTTAACGCTTGAAAAATATGGAAATTGTTTAGAAGTAGTTATACCTTTTGGTCCATTTTGTAACGGGTTAAGCCCTAGTATCAATCTATAAATATGTAATGGATTTTTGGGTAGAAGGTGCCTAGGATAATAGTATGATCAAATGATAGAAGAGTGAGTTCATTATATGGTAAGTTTTGGGGAGGAGAATAAGCTAAGTGTGCATTGTATGCGTGAACGACAAGGGAATGTTGGGTTATAACTTAGACATCTTGTATGAGCATAGTTCGCACCTTTTGTAAGGACCAAATATGAATGAATAATATGAGAAGCCAGTTGTTGTGGGCGTAGCCCAGTTAGGGTGAACCACATTAAATTCATTTGTTCTGATGTGTTTGCTGCTATGATGTGTTGGTTTACTCTGTTTATTGCACACATGTAATAAATGCTTAAGGGTTAATATGAATATGTACATGATGGTTTCGTGCACATTTTGAATGATTATGTAAGATGAATCTTTCATATGTTATTATGTTGGTATGGTTGTGCACATAGGGTATATACCATGTTGAATGAATGTTGAGTTAGAATGAATGTTAGAACAGTCTTTGTTATCGCACAGTTTGTAGCTAGGTCAAAAGGCTAGAAGATAGAGGCCAAACTGGCGTAACAGGAACCTACCCCACCCAATGTCACCACGATGGGGAGGTTCTTTATCTTTAGGGAGGTTAGGCTCAGGGGAGACATCCCCAGTAACCTGGAGTTTTGAAGAGGCTAAGGTATAAAGGTCAAAGTGAAATTCCCTCTTCACAGGTCACCACCAAGAGCAGATAGTCAGGCTAAACAGCCAATAATGAAGTGTAGCCCCAAATGAGAACACCTACTCGGAACAAAGAAACAGTAGACTAATACATGCAGGCTATGATTCAAAGGGTTAGTACTTCATATAACTATCTGATATCAATATATAAGCAATAGATATTGACGAAATCAATGTTTATTAATACAACAATGAAATAATACCAATTCATCAATAAATACCAAGATGATGTAGCAATCAGTGTGTTCAATCAATCCCTTATTCAATAAATGCTTTAAACCATCATCTAATTGCCTATAAAGAGAACTTGTTGTGTCAAGATGGAAAAACCAAGGATGACGTCAGCGTTTTAGGGTTAGTAGTTTAGTTAGGGTTGTGTTTAGCAAATAGTTAAGAGTTTGTTTGACCATTATCACTTCAATGTTGGAGGCCTAAGATCAGTGCCTAAGGTTAAATGGAGTCAAATTAAGGGAGGACGCAAAGGTTGAAGGAAAAAGGATAAGGACTATAGGGAAGGGTTCTGAAGTGTTGCTATGGAAGGGCCCCAGAAACAAAACCCTAGGGGAAAGAGGCTTACTCTAGTGTTGCTAAAGTAAGGCCTCATGCTCTTTCCTCCTTCCTTAGGTTTAACTTGGAAAAACGGCTAGCATAAAAGATAAATCAAGACACGAGAGTGTGGTGAGGGAGAGTGTTGCTAAAGCAAGGCCCTATCACCAAACCCTAGAAGTAGGATGGCCCTAGGTGTAGATAACCTAGACCTAGGACTTCTCCTCCTTCTTGACTTTTAAAGGTACGGCTAGTACAAGGGGAAGAAGCAATAAGAGTGTAGCTATGGCTAGGCTCTTCCTTCCTTCTTCAATGGTTGAAAATTTCTCTTTTAGGGGACATGAGACAACGACCTACCTGTGTGTTTGTCCCCTAGGGTTTTAAAATCAGCAAAGTTTATAATAAATGCAAGAATATAAGACTACAACCATTCAATCAAGAAGTTTTGCCAAAAAAACACTTACATATCATCATGAAATAGCATTGCAAACCCTAGTCGTAAACATTCCTTCAAGAGAAATGCCAAAAATGCCAAGAAATGCCTTCCTTCAACAAGTGCACCTCACTCAAAGAGAACAAATACCCAAGTAGGGCGCAAAAATCAGATCTCACTAGGAGAGTGAGTGTTGTTTTATGTCAAAATGAGGATAAAACGCCTCAATATATACTGTATCAATGACCTTTAATTAATTTTAGGTCATAAAAAATAGCCAACAAGGCTTTAAACCAAAATCATATTGTTTTTACATTAAATTGTCAAATTAAAACCCTAACTGAGTTGTAATAAAGGAAAAATCCCCTTCAAGGGAGGCTCTAGCCCCTTTTAGGGAAAATGAGACATCTAGGAGAAAAACGTTAGCCCCCTAGGGGCCTCTCCAACATGCCACACGTGCCACTACTGCCCAATCTGCCTCCAAGAGTGACCATGAAGTTAGATGATGTCATGGTGATGATGGGGATGTTCTGAGGCTTCCAAGGCCAATGTTCCACTGAAAAGGGGCCATTCCCCCTAGGTCGGGCTCTGCCAAAGTGCCTCTGTGAAACGTTCTCTTCTTCTCCAATGCAAGAGCTCAATCAAACACTGTCATGTCTCTGCCCCTCTGACAGGGTCTCAGCAACCATCTGATGGGCTCTTTAGCCCCATGGAGGTCCTAAGTAATCATCTCCCCATGTGTACTGGTCCAAATGGTACCTGTCCATCGGGCATGGTCCTGCACATCAAAAAATACTCCCTCCATGGGCTCATTAGTCACAGGGATCATAGCAATGTTAATCACATTTCATCATTAATATTATCAAACATATGAATAAAAACCCTGATATATCATTCAATAGCTCAAATACATTACAAAAACCTACAATACAAGGTTGAGAAAAAAAGGACAAGACACCCTATTGGGCTAGTATCCATAAGGAAAGGAAAGTTTCCAAGGGTTTCCATCCAAGCCATGTAAATGAGGTGATGTGGCTAAGGGATGTCTAGACATACAGGGAGAGTGAGAGCCAGGGATGCATGATATTACCTGTGGTTGCTTTTGTAGAAGGCGAGTTGTACTCGTCATGGATGCAATTTTTTCCAAGCCCTTTCTTGCATTTATTCTTTTCTTTATTTTCCTTTTCTTCTTCTTTTTCTTTTTATTCAAGGGCTAACCAAAGGACACTGCCTTGGCATGGTGACCAAATATGATAGTGTTACCCACAAGTACTTTCACAGAGATGATAAGGTTGGCTCGTGATGAGACCCCCTTTCCCTTGGCCATGCAACCGAAGGTCACTTCCCTGGCATGGTAACCAGATGGTGGAAATGTCATGATGTTAGGTACCCATGAACATAATAGGTTGGCTCATGATGAGACCCCCTATCCTCTTGACTAGGTCTTGTTTGTTATTTTTTCAGGTCCCTCTTGTTTCTTGCTGAGATGTCTTTTATTGCCTTCTCGAGGATCCTTGGGCGAAGCATCTCGAGGTTTTATTTCTAGGATTTTATCTTTTACCAGCTTCTTTTACCTTCTGGGCCTTTATCCCCTTCTTCCCACAAGATAAGGTGAAACCCTACAAACAGGTCAATCCAATGCCCGGACAAGGGGAATGGGATAAATGAGCGGGAGATAAGATGAAAAGTGGTAGTATGATGGGAGCGGATGATGGCCCTTCAGAAATACCCTCGGTGGTAAACCAAAACCCATGGGTACAAGCTTGATAGGACACCCTATCAATCCCCCCAATCATGGTCAAGTGGGTTAATGTAATATCCAAGCATTCATCAGAGATAAAAGGAGTCAGATGCATATATCCAAAGGTTATAATGATCAAAAGTGACACATACCATGATACATGGACCAATTACCTCTTGGAGCAAGAGCCTTCTCTGATACAAGACCAAGCCGATGGTGATGGATGTTACTTCTACTAACAATATGAATCTGACAAAAGAAGAAAAGGATGGGCCCTCTAGGGCAATGCTCAAGTCAATCCTACTCTCGGTACTCCATGTCTAGGACCTGTGGGCCTCGAGACATGATCTCCTAGTTATCCCTAGAAATTGGAGATAACATCTGGCTCCAACTCGAGGACATGTGCTCATCGTAGAGCGCATGAGAACCTCAGCATCTCTGGCATAACCTGCAAACCTTCTCAACTCAATAGGGGCATCAGTAACAAAAATGGGGTGGTAATGCCACCCCATCATATATAGACATATATATAAAACAATCAATATGCAAATGTGAAAGCAAACTAACATGAAATGCAAATGGTATAATACACGAAGAATGCCTACTTACCTATACTTACCTGTGAGGTCAAGTCTCTGGTGGGTAGTAACGCTTGATATGTAAATCATTTACTGGCATCTTCTGGACTTCTCCCTCCATGGTCTCTAAGTTGAAAGAGTTCGTACCTACACAAATCATGATTTTATAAGGACCTCCCCACAAACTGTCGAACTTCTTGTGCATACCAGGTTTTTCCCTTCTCTGATCCCATAGTAACACAAGATCTCCTTTGGTGAAGTTTCTTTCCTTGGATTTATGGTCAAAAGTGCTCTTTATCTTTTCTTGATTTCTTTCCATCTGACCAAAAGCACTCTTCCTTGTCTCATCTAGCTCCATTCGCTGATTGATCCTTCCTTGGATTGCTTCTGCATCTGTAGTGTATTGTTGAGCGAAACGGAGGATAGGAATTTGGAGGTTTATAGGAAGTTTCGCTTCTAGTCCATATACCAACTCAAAAGGAGTTTTTCCTGTGGAAGTTTTTATCGTTATTCAGTCTACCCATACCGCATATTTTATTTTGCTATACCATGACTTTTTATTCTCCCCAACAACCTTCTTCAAAATATTCATGAGGTTCTTATTGGTTGATTCTGCTAATCCATTTCCTTGTGGGTAATAGTTGGAGGAATGGGATAGGATAATGCCATATTTGAAACAAAATTCTACCAAGGCATAAGAGCTGAAATCTTTGGCATTATCTGTAGTGATCTTGGAAGGGGCACCGAACCTAGTTATGATTCGGTCTTCCAGAAAATTCATGACTACTTCCTCGGTGGCCTTCTTTGTAGGAACAGATTCGACCCATCTAGTGAAATAGTCTGTAGTTGTTAGGATCCACTGGTAGCCAGTACTTGAATTGTCTTTGAACTCACCAACAAAGTCCAAACCCCACTGCTGAAAGGGTGCCTCTACTACTACCGGTTTCAAGGGTTGTGTTCGGAGTTTTGGTTTGTCTGAGAAGTAATGGAAAGGTTGGCAAGATTGGACGTGTTGGTGGGTGTCCAAAAAAAGTGTTGGCCAATAATAGCCAGCCCACAAGATCTTATGGGTAGTAGTACGAGCTGCAAAATGTCCACCACAATACCCAGAGTGTAATTCTTCCAGTATCTTCTTCGCCTCTTCTTTGTTCACACATCTAAGTATAACCCCATCAGGATTTCTCCATCCAAGTCCATCTTCAATCAAGTAGTATTTCATAGCCTTCAATCTCAAAGCCCTTGTTTTGTAGTCCACTAAGTGATTAGGGCAGGACAAGTTCTTTAGATAGTAAACAATATCGGAATACCACTCGTCATGTTCTAATTCGCTAATCATCACGTTTACTTGCTCATTCTCACCCATATGTATGGTTTCTCGGTTGCTCTTGGTTAGCATTTGGGCTAAACCTTGTCCCTTTATTATTTTGGTGGGTTTTATTTCTAAGTCATACTCATGGATCTTGGAAAGCCAATTTCCTTGAATACCCATGCAATCTTGTTGCAATAAGATGTCCTTCACAACTGGGTACGGAACATAAGCCTTGATTTTATTGTAACCGACATAGTTTCTAAAGTGTTTGAGGGACTTGACCAATGCATAGGGTTGTTTCTCGGTGATGGAGTAATTTAACTCAGAGTCTCTCAGGACCTTTCTCATAAAGGCCACTGGGTGTTCATAATCATCGGCATCCTTTTGCATTAGGACACCTACAATAGTATCCTGGGATACGAACGAGAATATTATGAAGTCTCGTGAGAAATCAGGGCTAATCAATATGGGAGCTTGGGAGATAGAATTTTTGATATCTTCAAAGGATTTGTTGGTTTCGTCACCCCATATGAAAGAAACATCCTTTTTCAGCAAAGCACTCAAAGGATTTATCCTCTCGAAAAAGTTTGGTACGAATCTACGAATGAAGTTGATTTTTCCGAGAAAGGATTGCAGAGATTTTTTGTTGGCTGGGGGGCAGACGTCTTTTATCAACTGGACTCTTTCAGGATCAATGGAGACTCCTCCTTGTGAGGCCACCTGTCCTAACAACTTTTCTTCATCAATCCCAAAGACAGACTTCTTGGGATTCAGCGAGATACCATATGTTTTGCATCGCTCAAAAACAATTCTGAGATGAGAGAGATGGTATTTCTTATCTTTGGACATGACTATAAGGTCATCTTGGTAAATTTATATGATTTTTTGTATGAGGTATATGAAGGAAAATTCCATTGCCCTCTGAAAGGTAGCACCAGTGTTCATAAGACAAAACGACATCCTTAAGTACATAAAAGTTCCCCAAGGTGTAGTGAATGAAGTTTTGAGTTGGTCTTCTCTTTTGAGAAAGACTTGGTTGTACCCTGAGAACCCATCTAGCATAGATATCATCCCTGCCCCTATAACCCACTGAAGTAAATGTTCCATGTTTGGGAGGGGATAATTGTTCTTTAATGACAATTGGTTGAGGTTGCAGAAGTCGACACACAGGTGTATGTCACCAGTCTTCTTTCGAACAACCACCAATTTTGACATCCAAGAAGAATACCTGATAGGGGCTATGATACCAGCATCAACCATCTTTTGGAGCTCTTTCTGTATTTGGCTCGCCAACTTTGGATTGATATGCCTCATCTTTTGTCGGAAAGGTTTGGCCCCTTCTACCAAGGGTATGGCATGTTGGATGACATCCCCTCTATAAGATTTCAAATCGTCATAGTTCCAGGCAAATGTATCTCTGAATTCTCTGATGAGCGCTAGTATTTCCTTCCTTTCTTTCTTGGTGGTGCCCTTTCCTATTTTGACCATCCTTGGGTCTATTTCTGTACTGATATTGAATTCCATGGCTTCCTCAGCTTGTTTGTTGGGAATTTTTCCTTTAAAAACATCATGCTTGTCAAAAAGGTTTTCAAGGGGAACACAAGCCTTTGGCAAGGTATTGCTTTGTAGGTTAATGACTTCTAGGTCCATAGAATCGGCTAGGAAAGCAATTTGTGAATCGGTGAATTCTTTTTTGTTCTCCATGAATCTGATAATTTGATCATCATCCTTGAAAACTTGCCAATGTTCCAAATTATCGGGAATAGAAGGCCTGAAAAGAACCTCCATATTACATAGGTCATGAAGAGGTCCCTCGCATGGTTGTAAGGTAGAAGCAGAGACATCCAAACCATCATCCACATGGTTTTCTTCTCAAGGAACAGCTTCAATTGACACTTTTCTGCAATATTTTGAAAGGGTTTGAGACACATCTTGGTACCTTTTCAACGTTTCATTTTTAGTGGAAAATCTCATCAAAACTTGCAATACAATGAGGTATGAGTCTCCTTTTACTTCCAGGAGTGTAACACCTTTTTCAATTGCTAAATTGAGACCTAGAATCAAGGCCTCATATTCGGAAATGTTGTTGGTGCACTGGAATTCCAGCCTATATGATTGGTAAAAGACTTCACCAGAAGGGGTTGTTAAAACTACTCCTGCGCTTGATCCAGAGTTTGAGTGTGATCCATCGAACTATAAGGTCCAAATTCCTTCAGTTTCTTCAATGGAATCCACATCTAACCTCCCTTCTTGGATAAACCAATTATCAAGGTCGCTATCGATACATAAAAGTTGGTCACTTGGCTCATCAGAGGTTTCAACTAGGGATCCAACGAGAGGTTCATTGTATATGGTGAAGAATCCCCCTTCAGGATGAGGGATAGTTGCTTTGGACTGTTGTTTATGAATACTTCCATCTAAGTTCTCTATGAGACCTTTGTGAAGAATAATACCCAAATTATTTACAACATCTACGATGACCACATTTATCAAGAAGGGAGCATTGGGGCATGAGTCAAAGGCCACCTCGAGGTTGTTAATGACTCCTTTTGCAAATTCACCTCCGGTATTTGTTTGTGAGAGGATTAGACCTAATTGATACATAACTTCTTCTTTCATTATGTTGGTTGTGGCACTTGGGTGCAGGAGACAGTTGCGGAGGAGGGAGTCTTTGACTCGGAGAGTGACATAGAAAGGTGTGAACTCACCATTTTTGGAGAATGGGTGTCCTACTTGGTGGATAAAAAGAGAGAAATCTTCCGGATGATTCCACTCAACGTTTTTAGGTAGGAAAATTTCAATCTCATTCTCAGGAGGGACCTTTTCCAAAGGAATTTCTTGGGAAGGGGTAATGCTTTCATGGGAAAGGATCCATTTTCTTTTAGTGGGAGAAAGTTTGACTTGGAGGATTCTTGGAGGTTTAGGTTCCATGACAAGATTATTACCAGGATCCCATAGGTCAACATTTTGTGAAAGGTCCATTTGATGAATGTAGTCTCCAAACTCAAGGTTTTTCTCAATCTGAAAGGCTAGGTCTTGTGCTTCCTCTAAAGTTGCAGGTGACCAGTCCTTGAGGGTGAATTGTAGGACTCCTTCCAAGGAGGACAAGAAATGATCGAGGATAGATTTCTCTGAGCCCACGTTTGATCGGACCCTTTTGAGGAGAAGGTTGAACCTATCATTGAACTCTCTAACACTCTCATGGGATCCTTTGCAAATGATAAGGTATTGGGAAAAATAATCTTGTGAATGTTCACTATCGCAGCACCTTATTCTAAAGGCCCTTTGTAGTTCTTCAGGGTTTTTGATGCTTCCTTTTGGGCAGCTATCAATCCAAACTTTAGCATCCTCTACAAGGGAACTTGCAAAGAGTCTCATAAAGACATTAGGGTATTCCTGACTAGCCAAATGAAATTCAAAACTATCACAGAACTGGGCCCAATGTGAGTTTCCAGGGATAGCTTTTCCTGAGAAAAGTGGTAGCCAAGAACTTGAATCCTTGGGTAAGTCGTGTAGCCCTCCTTGGATATTACTTAGGTTAAAACATATGAAACTCTCTAGGTGAGACCATTTGTGAGGATTAATCAGGGGTGCAGACCTCGTCAAGGTGACAGTGGACATAGTAGAGGGATTTGAGTATTGTCACCCACTACGGGTCGTCATTGGTGGAGTTGCCAAATAATTTCCTTGAAACTATCAAAGAAAAGGGGAAAAACACCCTAGTGGAGTCGCCAGGTAAGCTTGTAAGAAAAGGTCTCTGAGGTGAGGCATACTGAAAAGATTTTTCATTTGAGGAGAATTGACTTAGTGTTCCCCGACAGCGGCACCAAAATGTTATCGCATAGTTTGTAGCTAGGTCAAAAGGCTAGAAGATAGAGGCCAAACTAGTGTAACAGGAACCTACCCCACCCAATGTCACCACGATGGGGAGGTTCTTTCTCTTTAGGGAGGTTAGGCCCAAGGGAGATGTCCCCGGTAACCTGGAGTTTTGAAGAGGATAAGGTATAAAGGTCAAAGTGAAATTCCCTCTTCATAGGTAACCACCAAGAGCAGATAGTCAGGCTAAACAGCCAATAATGAAGTGTAGGCCCAAATGAGAACACCTGCCCCGAACAAAGAAACAGCAGACTAATACATGCAGACTATGATTCAAAGGGTTAGTACTTCATATAACTATCTGATATCAATATATAACCAATAGATATTGAGGAGATAAATGTTTATTATTACAATAATGAAATAATATCAATTCATCAATAAATACCAAGATGATGTAGCAATCAGTGTGTCCAATCAATCCCTTATTCAATAAATGCTTTAAACCATCATCTAATTGCCTATAAAGAGAACTTGTTGTGTCAAGATGGAATAACCAAGGATGATGTCAGCTTTTTAGGGTTAGTAGTTTAGTTAGGGTTTCATTTAGAAAATAGTTATGAGTTTTTTTGACCACTATCACTTCAACGTTGGAGGCCTAAGATCAATGCCTAAGGGTAAATGGAGTCAAATTAAGGGAGGACGCAAAGGTTGTGTTAATATTATGGTAGCTTCGGGAGGTATGAACCTCTATTATGACCTATGACGAGACTAGAATCCTCCGGAAGGAAGCAAAGAATTGAAGGAAACCCTAGACAAGTTGTCG
>JZKD02S1754096.1:532677-546272 GCA_000966675.3 Picea glauca
CATTACTAATCTAAATTACAACTAATGGCCTCAAGCCGACATAAATAAAATAACATTACTAGTCTAATATGCCCCAATTAAGTGGTAATGAGCCAATATTAGGGCTTAACATCAGAGTGGATTTTTCCAATGTTAGTTTAGGAAAGAATATAGAAGGAATCAGAATTTGTGTAGATCTAAGGAAATTGAATGAT
Organism: Picea glauca; assembly: GCA_000966675.3. NCBI lineage: Eukaryota > Viridiplantae > Streptophyta > Pinopsida > Pinales > Pinaceae > Picea > Picea glauca. The sequence continues at coordinate 532,872 of JZKD02S1754096.1, forward strand.
GCTCTCTTACATGATCCATTCTCGACTCTATTTAGAGATGAAGTATTGGAAATTGTAGGAGGACAAGAAGCTTATTCATTCACTAATGGATTTTCATGGTATCATAAAATAAAATTTGTGCAAGAAGATAGACATAATACCACATTTGTGATAGAATGGGGATGCTATAAATACACAGTTATGTCGTTTGGATTGAACACTAATATATATGACCAAATTTTCCATGCTTTTTCGTTACTATTGCGACACTTATTCGTTGCACTTGCCACGAAATCGGGTTTTATTTTTTGTGGATATTTTTTCATCGTTATATCCATGAAAAATGGCTACCACGTGCCATTCATTTTTGTTCCTAAATATCCTTTTTTTTACAAAAATCTGTCCATACAATGATGTAAGTGTGTGGCAAAACACTAATGATAAGAATTTGGTGCAGTACATTTTTTATATTTTTTTACAAAAATTCATCTATATAGCGACAAACATCCGTCTATATAGCAACACACATCCATCTATATAGCGAAAAAACATTCATATATATAGCGACAAACATCTGTGGAAAAACACAAATGATAAGTTTTTTTTGCGACGAGAATGCTATATTTGCCACTCTTTTTCATCGCTATAGTGACGAGGACTGTAGGTTTTTATAATAAAAACAGAATTGCATGTTGGACACCAACCTCAACCCAATTAACTTTGATTTTAATCTTATCAAGGAATCCTTGCAAACTGAGGCCCTAAACAAGGCATATTGGAGATTTCTAGGTGAGCGGAGTTCCCTTATTTGAATACCATGTTGTAGTGAATGCCACTCCTTTGGAAAGATTAAGCTACCTCCTCCTCTAGAAGCCTTAAGGTTTCCTCAAAATGATAAATATATTTCATCTATTTTTATTTTAATATGGGTGCCACTTACACATTTGATATGACTAGAGCCTCATTGATGGTTATGATCTCTTCTAGTTTTGGGGCCTCAACCTTGACCCAGAGAGGGATATTTATCTCTTCTTCCATATATTTATTTAATTCAACTTCTCTCAAATCCTCATGTTGAATCCATTACGATAGTGCCCCGAGTTGGAAATACCCTACATATGGTTTTGGGTTCTATTGTAGGGATATGGGAGGGAAAGTTTGTGTAGATAAAATTCACACAACCTATCCCTTATTTCTTCATCATTATCTTGACATACAGCCGCAAATTCTATTTGGGTCTCTATCTTAAATGCAACCTATTTCACTAGACTCTGCATTTGAAATTTATAACATTACTCTCTGAGAAAAAGGTTGTGAACTTTGGTTACTTGTCTATATCTCAATACATATTTTTCAAGATAGGACATTTTGGTTATGATGCCTTCATTATTGTTTCTTGGTAAATTTGAGGAGTCAAATCCTTCTTAGTTCTTGCCAATTATTCCTTCAAATTCTTTTTTTTCATTTCTAGTTGATTATGACTATTAACTCCTTGCATTCTCATGATTTGAAAATTTTCTTGTACATGGTGGAATTGTGGCTCCACTCCCTTTGTGATGTCTTATACCTTATTTCTCTTGTCCATATTATTGTTTTCTGTGTTTTTACATTTGAGGGCCTCATCCATGGATAATTCTAATTCTCTTAGAGTGAGTTGCAAGGTGGATTCTATAGGTTCCATTGTCTTTTCCTCCTTAGGTGCCCCTAATGGGATTCATGTAGAAATGGGATTCCTCCACATTTACTATGGAAGAGGATATTGGGGTGATCAGTTTAGGAGTTTCTTGGGATCTACTCTTAGATCTCCTATAGAAATTCCCACTTTCCCTTTGAATTGTGGTTTTCTCCCTAATATTAAATGGGTTGTCTAGCGATGTCCTTAATTTAATTAGGGTGGCATCCACTTCCTTGTCTATGGCTTATACCTTGAATTTATTTTGAGATTGATTTTTCATGGAGGTACCTAGCTTTCCTTGTTTATTATTCCTCTCGATATCCCTCTCAGGGCTTGGCTCTTGAGCAGACTGTTGAGATTCCATAAAGGCCTATATCTCCATATCCACAAAGTATTCCCATGATACCCTAAGACTCTATAATTCTAAGGAATCATAAAATACTATCTTTATGAAGACATGATGTTCTAGTGCCTCATTCTTACCTCTCTTTACCTTTGTTCTCGTCTCTCTCAGGGACTCCATGAGAAAAAATGGGATACTTAAATTTTGTTCAAGATTTTAGTAAAATAAATTTCTTAGATGGTGTAAAAATATGAATTTGTATGCATAGACCAAACCTAGTATTCCATCACAAGTAATATATATAAGAAAATGGTATGCCACTTTAGGCCATGGCTCTAGCAAGAATTTCCTCTTCAACCCATTCTTGTCCACTACAAGTTACTAACAACTTGTTACGAGGAAAATATTTCTATGGAAAGGGGTAAACCACAACAGACAAAATGACACACAGAAATCAACTCTAATATCAAGTATTCTATATAAAATAAATTCTAACAAGACAAGGATATGATACTACCTCGGCTAGACGTTCAATGAAGAACATCGTTGAGCATGCAACCCAATTTTTTATACCTGCAACTTGTCCTAAACAATAAACATACTCAATAATATAATGATAATGTATAGTGTTAGCATATATATTAGCATAATCCATTAACATACATGAAAAATACACTTATGGAATAATAATTCAAATATTTGCAAGATATCAATTGGACGAGAAAAGAGTATTTCTATTAAAATAATCAACAGAAGTACATAGGTGAAAAAATTTTGTAACGACACATATCGGAACCGAGAAACTAAGTTCCTCCATTTGGGCCTCCACCACTTCAATCCTCCACCAAAGGCAAGCTCGTATAAAGGATTCTATGAGGTTCTCCATCACAAAGAAGGAAGAGCTTGGAGGTTGAACAAGGAGTTCAGACTTTCAAGAACAAAGGGATGCAGACTCAATCTGAAGTGAAATTTCTCTAGAGTGTCTTTCCTCTCAAAGTTGAATTGTTGAATCCCATAAGACTTGGATATGGCTCAATTTATATCCTTCAAATGGAACTAAAGGGTCGAGTCAGAGAGTTTCCAGTATATGGAAGGTCAAGGATCATGGATCTCATGACATGGCATTGAAACCTGACATTATTTTTAATTTTGAGCACCAAACCTCATGTATGGGGGATGTACTGGAGCAACCTATGTATACACTTGTTGTATGACTCATAGGGTGCGTATATGTGGAAAAAAATGATTTTTTGGCTATGGAAGGTGCAAAAGGGAACTTCAAGTCTACATAGGGAAATGGAAAGGCCATCCATGTTGAAAAGTCAACAAGAAATGTGTGTCTAATTTATTTTTCCCTTAAATAAATTGCAATCTTATCTCATAATCACTTGAAATAGTTAACTGAAGTGGAAAATCAGTTAGCTATAGGAAATTTGAGTTCAAAGGTTGACTGGTGGGACATGTAAGTCGAATTAGTTGTAACTGAGTGATTCGAAGTTGTAATAGAGTTATATGTGTAGTTATGTGAGTTGTAAAGTAGTTTAACTCAGTTAAGTGAGTTAAGCTCAGTTGTACTAGTTTAACTAAACTTACACTAGGGAGAGATCAGTGAATTAATTATTAATTAATTCACAATCAGTGGTCTCACATGAAACTGAATATTTACCACTGTTAACTACATGCATGTCAGATCCAGTGGAGACTCAGTTGAGATAACAGATGAAAGGGATAGTTTGACTATCAATTGTGACTTTAGTGGGTGCACTCATGAAACCACACACACATTGGATGTGCCCATGAGGAATTCACAGCCTAGGGAAGAGGAATTCATTCATTGCATGGATTTCCATTAACAGGGATTGCGTAGAGGAGGAAGGTTTTCTGGAAGCAATAAATTGCCACATAAATTGTCAATTTTTGTATGACAGTGTGAGACGATTGTATATTGTACTAACATCTCTTGGATTATATTTTTGTATGGGATTGTTTCATGATACTTGATATATACATAATATATGATAGTGGGGTTTTTAGCTTTATGATTTCCCTGTAAAACATCTGTGTTATGTGTGATTGATCTTTCTTCTTGATATTGCAATTGGCAATCGTGTTTTAAATTCTGCAAAATATTTGTAGAAGCGATTATGTATTTAGCAGTGGTATATAATTTTTAGATCAGGAGAATCCAAGAAATACATAATTTGCATTAAAATTTCTACGTGGTATCAGAGCGCAGAAGATTGCAGAAGCTGAGTTTGTGATTGGATAGAATTCAAATTTGCAGAAAGACTTTCTTGGTGCTACAGTTGATTCAAGATCGACATGGATTTCGATGGCTTGAGGTTAGATTATGCACTCGAGGGCAGCTCAAACTACATTGCTTGGAAGGACATAATGGATGCAGTACTCGAAGACAATGGCTTGAAGGAATTCATTGACGAAGATGTTCCTAAGCCAGATGTTGCAGACACTGCAAATCTTGATGCATGGAAAAAGAAAGTGGAAAAGACGAGAAGGATCCTATTGGAGGGAGTACGAGACGACATTGTCTCAAACCTCCATGGGAAACCCACACCATATGCAAAGTGGAAGACTTTGACGGATCCATTCCAAAACAGTAGCGACCATAGGAAATTGGCGCTCAAAGATAAACTCAGGAAGATCAATATGGAGAAGGGCGACTCCATTCCAAAATATCTCACAAATTTTGTCCAATGTCGGGATGAGATGGGGAGTGTGGGAATAATATTCATTGATGATGATTTGGTGAGCTTGTCTCTCCTAGGACTTCCCAAAAATTGGCACAGTTATCAAGACTCTGTCAATGGAAGGGAAAAATTACTAGATTGGGAACGACTATGGTCAGATTTGGTACAGGAGGAGTTCAGGTAGAACACCAAAGATGGCTCTTCATCAAAGCATGATGATGAAGAGGATTTTTTCTTTGGCTTCCTAGGAAAGGAAAGGGAAGGGGAATAAATTCCATTCAAAATCCGAGTCTAAAGGAAAGAAGCTAGATTTTTCCAAAGTGAAGTGTTTTCACTGTCACAAACATGGGCATCTCGTTACTAACTGTCCAAAGAAGAAGAAGAACAAGAAGGTTGTTGGAGCTAAATATAGTGAGGCCCTTGCCTCACAATTTGAACTTGACTTCTCCTTAATCGCATGCATGGCGTCAAGTGCATTGGGATTAGTGTGGTATTTGGATAGTGGCACTTCCTTCCACATGACGGGAGATAAGGATCTTTTTAGTGACTTGGAGGAGAGAGATATCAAAATGCATATAGAGATGGGCGATGATGGAAGATACAGTGTGACTAGAATTGGTACCATTACCTTTCAGAGGGAGTCAGGTAAACCATTTCAATTGAAATATGTTATGCATGTTCTAGGTCTGAATAAAAACTTGGTCTCAGTCGCAATGTTGGAGGTCAAAGGCTATGATGTTGTTTTTAGCGATGGAAAATCCTTCCTGCGACATAAAACAACGGGTCAAGTCAAGAAGATAGGGATTTGAGTTAAGAATCTCTACAAGATGTAGGTAGATGGTTGTGTTTCCATGATGAGAAAGGAAGAAAAAGTTGTGAGCTGGGATGAGGGCGAATTATGGCACAGGCGATTGGGACATCTTCATCATGGAGCCTTGAAAATCATGCAGCAAATATCTACTGGAATTCCAATGGGAACACTTTCTCAGTTATATCAGTGCAAGGGTTGCACCATGGGGAAGTATGTAAAGTCCACATTTCATGAAAAGGAGAATCGTTCTTTGGTGATCCTAGAGAGAATTCACATAGACGTGTGTAGACCATTCTCAGTTTCTTCAATAGAAAAACATAAGTATTATGTTTTTTTTTTATGAATTTTCTCATAAATGTTGGATCTTCTTCATGCAGAAGAAGGATCAAACATTTTCAAACTTTTGTGAGTTTAAAGAATTGGTGGAGAAAGAGTCAGGGAAGCAAGTGAAGGCTCTGAGGAGTGATAATGGTGGAGAATACATCTCTAACTAATTCAAATACTTCTGCAGCAAAGAAGGAATTCGAAGAGAAGTCATAGCACCTCATAACCCATAGTAAAATGGGGTCACAGAGAGGAAGAACAGAATGATTGTGGGTGCAGCACGAGCGATGTTGCTTGATCAGGGCCTACCAATGCATTTGTGGGTGGAAGCATGCAACACTCCAGTTTATTTGCAAAACCATTGTCCTCATAGAGTACTTGGCATGAGTACACCTGAATAATCTTTCACTGGTAAGAAACCTAATGTTTCGCATTTTAAGAATTTTGGCTCATTTGTTTATGTGCATGTGACCAAGAACGCCAGGAACAAGTTGGAGCCGACTGTTGAAGTTGGGATATTTGTGGGGAACATAGAAACACCCCATAATTATCATGTGTACTTTCCTAACAGTAAGATGATTGTTATGCGATGTGATATAAAATTCAATGAGGGGAAAGCCATGCGGTTGTCGCTTGAGAGGGAGCTACACTTGCATGCAGCAGAGGAACTGTTGGTTCCCAAAGATGAGTCTCAATATGTGGATCAGCCACATGAGGAGGTTCATGGAGTGGAGGAAGCCACTCATGCAGAGCCATCCATCAGAAATGGCAGAAAGTGTACCATGGAAGCTAATAGATTGAGACTAGATGTTGCACAGAATGTAGGAGCCCCTACTTCACAGCGCAGACAAAGATAGTCTCCTGATCGATTTACTGGATACATGGATCTCATGAGAAAATGTATTGTGACAAAACCATCTTCCTTTCAGGAAGCAGTGCAAGATCTCACTTGAGTTGATGCAATGGTGGAGGAGTATGATTCCATTGTCAAAACAGTGCATGGGAAATTGTCCCAAGATCGGTCGACAAATCAATGATATGTTTGAGATGGATCTACAAGGTAAAGCAAGATGTTGATGGGAGTGTGGAGAAATACAAGGCCAGATTTCTGGCCCAGGGCTTCTCACATATCGAGGTGATAGATTATGATGATACCTTTGCACCTGTCACAAGGTACTCTTCCATAAGATCCATCTTTTCACTCTCAGCACAGATGGGTTGGCGCATTCATTAGATGGATGTAAAAAATGTGTTTCTCACTGGGATCATTGAGGAATAGGTGTACATAGAGAATCCTAAAGGATTTGAGATCTTTGGCAGTGATTCGCATGTGTGCCGACTCAAGAGAGTGTTGTATGGGTTGAAGCAAGCACCTCGTGCTTGGTACACTTGGATAGACAGTTATTTCATCAGACTGGGCTTCACCAAAAGTGAAGCAGATGCAAACCTATAAAAAATTCTAGTGGAGGGTAAGCTTTTAATCATTGTTCTTTATGTTGATGATTAAATACTGACTGGTGATGAGCAGCTGATACACTCATGGAAGGAGGACCTTTCAAAGTGACGCAGATGCCACCTCTGCCCCGACAGAGTCTCTGCTCGACCTCCCGGTCTTAAGGATCGTTCTCTCTATTTCATGAGTCGAAGAAGCTCCTTCGATTCCCTGCTGGAATCTCTTCTAAATCATTCCACAGGTCCTTCGGGAAGCTCCCCTATGTGAATAGCACTAGGTGCAAGCTCCACCCTCTTCGTGCGACCACAACACTATGACCAAGGCATACCTCGAAAGTCACTTGTCACAAATCGCCTCTCGCGAGTTCGCGAGTCGAAGCTCTCGACTCCTCCTATCCAATCCCGCAATATCCAAGATCGCGAAATGGGTATAACTCCTTCCCTTGTCAGCACCCTCCGCGCGTGACCACCAGCTAGGCTTCCCACTAGTGCTTCTCGCCTTTCACCACTTTGCAAGTCGAAAGGTTTCACTTCTGTCCCCTTATCTTACGAACCCCCGAGACCCAAAAATTCAATGGGGTGTTGAATCTCTTCAATGAACAATGCGTGTCTACCTATCTATTCCACTGGCCCACCTTGCGATTCTGCCGCGTGTCCACACGAGCCTCGGCTCTCGACACTTCGCTGACTCCGCAATTGCTGCCACCTGTCCTCTTCAAATGGACGGTTGCGATTCTCTCGCGACTTCGCCACTCATGACTTAGAGCACCCAAATCCTGGACTCTCACCTTGCGAACCTCCAAGTTCATGAGATCCCTAGATCTCTGCCACCTATCCTCCTCAGATGGATGGTCCCGATCTTCTCGCCACTTCGCCACTCGCAACTTGGAGCACCCAACATTTGGGCTCTCACCTTGCGAACCCCCGAGTTCATGAGATTCCTTGATCTCTGCCACATGTCCTCCTCAGATGGATGACTGTGATTCTCTCGTGACGTCAGGAGACTTCTTTCTCAGACCTCCAATGTCCAAATCCCTGATTTGGTTGATCTTGTGACACGTGTCCACTCCTAACGAATGGCTCAGATTCTTTAGAGACTTTCATCTCCTCTTCTCTTCTATATGAGGGTTTAACTCCCTCACAACTCTCGACAGATCTAATGGATGTCGATTAATTGGACCAAGATCCAACGGTCCAGATTCTTTCTGCTCCGTGCGCTCCTCTGTTGCTTCCTGGACGTGGAAAACCAATGAACCAAATCTCTTCTCCTCATCCTGATCTGACGGCTGTTGTGCGCCCTCCTGAGCTTTTGTGCTTTCTTATAACACTTGGAAGAATTCCAAATGTCTAAGGCCTTAACTTTGAATTATTTTCCCTACAAGCTCTTCGCCTTGAGTCTCTCTTGTGCGTACAAAAACGCCACTCCTCCTAAGCTTTAAAAACTCTGAACTCTTCAAGGAGTTCTCTAGCCTCTGCACTCCTTACAGATACAGTTTTGTGCGTAAAATCACTCACCCTAATGATCTTGAACTTCTCTATAACCTTAAGAGGTTTCCATGACTCCTGCACTCCTTACAGAGTCTCTGCACGCACGAGGTGCTATCCCTTCTAAGATTACTCACGAACTCATATCTCTAAGGAACTAAGTTCTTTTTTCCTTACTCCCTCAGATGGAGAATTCAGATGCCCTCCTGGATATCCCTCTACTCAAGTAACCTTTTGTTGAGAGTTTCAAGGTGTTCAGCAACCCTAGGAAGATCCTTCTTCATGGACTCTTCTACTAATTCCATAACTCAAGGAGTTCTTTTCTCCTCTTGTGCATGTCTGCACACCTACTCAATGCCCACCTGGCAGAGTATCTTCTTACAAAACATTCAGCAGTTATGTACCCTTCTGTGTGCCCTATGCACCTGCTCAATGCCCTCCTGGCAGAGCTCGCAAAATCCTTAGTGATCCTTGTTCTCCTATCTGAAATCACAGCAAAGTTCTTCTCAATGCATCACTATGCATATGCTCAATGCCCACTTGGCAGAGCTCTCAGAATCCTTAGTGATTCTGACTTCAATCTGAACTCACAATAGAGTTCTTCTCCTGTGCACTCCTTGCACTGGCTCGATGCCCTCCTGGCAGATATTTACAGAACTGCTCAGAGATTCTGTCTACAACTGTGTTTTCTCATACACAGCATTGCCTCCAAGGTATTCAACAACCTTGAGGTCTTCCTCCCGAGTTGTTGATTTCAACTTCTCTGCCCACCTGGCACACCTCTGTCTAAACCCACAGAATTCAGAAATGAACCCTCTATGCACAGCTATCAAAACCCACAACACTCTGTCACACCCTCATGGTGTGAAGCCTCAAAGACCTCTCAAGCCTGAAACCAAACACACTCCTATAAATGAAAAACTACAGCATACATTCACAGCATAATTTGAACACACATAGACATTCATTCAACACAGGAAACATGTAGGAAAAACTATTGTTTGTATTAAATGGAAAATGCCTGTTTTTATAAGGTGTTCCTGAGCATGAACTATATCAAAGTCTCATCTCCTTATCTTCTCTTACAACTCTCTTATGCATACTCTAACTATTACCAAATGAGATCGAAATTGATCTTTACAAGAGGGGCTCTTCGAGCTCTTCCCTCCAATCTACCTACCCTATTCAATGGCATTCAATGGTTGTCTAGTCCACAGATCAGATCCAGATCTCAGCCTTACAAAACATTTAAAAGCTTAGTTTCCTATAGCCTTCGCAAAGGCAAGGCTTCACGGCTCAACAGCCTAAAACAATTTAATTACATTTAATTTCAAGTCAAAAACGAGGGTTGTGCCTCTCTTCAGCCTTAAATGCATGTGATTTGAATATGCTAACGTGGTTGGCTGGCCAACATGGAGAGATGCTCCTGCATCATACTCCTTGGCTGCAAAATTCATGAGCTCCTGCTCATGAGCTTCCTCTCTCAGCCGTGGAAGTCCTCCCAGGTCCCAAACAAATTTCTAGAGCTGTTCATCTACTCTGTTTCTCTGTTGTTGTTGTTGCTTCTGTGCTACGACTACTGCTTCTTTTCTTCTGCTCATCTTCTCCTTACTGACATTTTCTACTGACCTGATCATAAGCTTCTTGATCATCTCGATCACTTCATCCAGCTGCTCCAGTGGTTGGCTCTGCTTTTGCAGTCTCCCCAGCTGCAAAAACTTTCTGCAATTAGACAGATCATCATGATCCAACTTTCTGGACTCAACTTGCCATCCTACTGCAAAGTCCAACTTTGCAATCTTCTCTTGACTGACCTTTTGTTTAGTCACCTTTTCTGACATTTCAACTCCTGCTAGTTCTCTTGCTGGCTCTGGATTGTTCAGCCAATCCTCCAGCATCTCTAGCTCCATCTCCCATGGAGTGAGTAATATGTCTGCCTGCTCTTCGGCTTCCTCTGCTACCAGCTTCCTGGCTGAAAGCATTGAGCCATTCCTCAGAATGCTCATTCTCTTTTTCTTCCTCTTGGGCAACTTCCAAAGTCTGCTCCAATGCTTCTTTGACAATCTCAGCTGGATGTCCTGCTTCTGCTGTTGCTACCTCTGCAACACAGATTTTTGCCTCCTCTTAGCTATGTGGTAGGAATACCTAAATTCCCCCAATCATTAGAAGATTCTCCTAATATTCCTCAGGCTAATTCAAACTCACCTCTGAGTTTATGAGACCCTTAGATAGTCTCATCTGCTCATCCCTGCCCACCTGGCAATATGGGATTTTCCTGTTGTCCTCCTGGCAATCTATGGAATCAACTGATCCCATCTTTGTTCCCTTTCCCACATGGAAAATTGGAAACTTTCCACTGCCCTCTTGATAGTCTATGAGATCCCGCAGCGATCTCAATCCATTGCCCACCTGGCACTGTGAAATTCCCCAGCTGTCCTCATGACAATCTGTCAGATCCCGCAGTGATCTCAACCCCTTGCCCACTTGGCAATATGGGATTTCTTCTCTGCCCTCCTGGCAGTGCTTGAGATATTCAGTTGATCCCAATTCATCCTTACTACAAAGACTTATCCCAGTCTCTGGTTTACATATCTGAACCCTTTTCTCTGGTCTGTTGAGGTTTTCAGCAGGCCTCAACCACCATTTTAACAGCTTACACTGTCTTTTAGCCATCTCGCTGTCTATTTTCCCTGCTGGAAAATCTGTTTTTGTCACTCTGAAACCTTGAGTGTCTCTAGCCTCTTCCACAGTCCTCCTGACTGTCTATGGACTATTTCCTACCTGTGAAAAATCACCACAGAGTCTTCAATGCTCTATTTTCTTCCTTTTCCTTCCCCCTCTACTTGAAATATACAAACAGAGTTCTCGCTCTGATACCAAAACTAAAGCAGATGCCACCTCTGCCCTGGCCGAGTCTCTTCTTGACCTCCCAGTCTTAAGGATCGTTCACTCTATTTCATGATCTGAAGCAACTCCTTCGATTCCCTATTGGAATCTCTTCTAAATCGATCCACAGGTCCTTCGGGAAGCTCCCCTGTGCGAACAGCACTAGCAGCGAGCTCCACCCTCTTCGTGCAACCACAGTGCTATGACCAAGGCCTACCTTGAAAGGCACTTGTCACAACTCGCCTCTCACGAGTTCGCGAGTTGAAGCTCTCGACTCCTCCTATCCAATCCCGCAATATCCGAGATTGCGGGATGGGTATAACTCCTTCCCTTGTCAACGCCCTTCACGCGTGACCACCAGCTAGGCTTCCCACTAGCGCTTCTTTCCTTTCACTACTTCGCAAGTTGAAAGGTTGGACTTCCATCCCCTTATCTTACGAACCCCTGAGACACGAAAAGTCAATGGGGTGTTGACTCTCTTCAATGAACAACATGTGTACAACCGTCTATTCCATGGGCCCACCTTGTGATTCTGCCATGTGTCCACACAAGCCTCGACTCTCGGCACTTTGCTGACTCCACGATTGCTACCACCTATCCTCTTCAAATGGATGGCTACAATTCTCTCGCGACTTCGCCACTCATGACTTAGAGCACCCAAATCCTAGACTCTCACCTTGCGAACCTTCGAGTTCGTGAGATCCCTAGATCTCTGCCACCTGTCCTCCTCAGATGGACGGTCTTGATCGTCTCGCCACTTCGCCACTCGCAACTTGGAGAGCCCAACCTTTGGTCTCTCACCTTGAGAACCCTCGAGTTCGCAAGATCCATTGATCTCTACCACCTATCCTCCTTAGATGGATGACTGCAATTCTCTCGCAAAGTCAAGAGACTTCCTTCTCAGACCTCCAATGTCCAAATCCCTGATACGGTTGATCTCGTGACACATGTCCACTCCTAACAAATGGCTTAGATCCTTTCGGGACTTTTGTCTCCTCTGCTCTGCTATATGAGGGTTTAACTCCCTCAAAACTCTCGATAGATCTAACAACGGTCGGGTAATTGGACCAAGATCCAACAGTCCAAATCCTTTCTGCTCCATTCACTCCTCTGCTGCTTTCTGGACCTGGAAAACCAACGGTCCAGATCTCTTCTCCTCAGCCTGATCTAACGGTTGTTGTGCGCCCTCCTGAGCTTCTGTGATTTCTTCTAATACTTGGAATAATTCCAAATGTCTAAGGTCTTAGCTTTCAATTATTTTCCCTGCAAGCTCTTCGCCTTGAGTCTCACTTGTGCATACAAAAACGCCACTCCTCCTGAGCTTTAAAAACTCTGAACTCTTCAAGGAGTTCTATAGCCTCTGCACTCCTTACAGCTATGGCTTTGTGCGTAAAAGAACTCACCCTCATGAGCTTGACCTTCTCTAGAACCTTAAGAGGTTTCCATGACACTTGCACTCTTTGCAGAGTCTCTGCACACATGAGGTGCTATCCCTTCTGAGCTTACTCACGAACTCATATCTCTAAGGAACTAAGTCCCTTTTTCCTTACTCCCTGATCCGGATTATTTTCGGCACGAAATGAGAGCGGAGATATAATAAAGAAATGCACAGAGATATTGAGAATATTCAATAATATAACAGAAATGTATCAGAGATGAAACCATAAACACAGATATACAGTAATACACAATTTCTATTAATCAAAGAAATGTACAGAGACTGTAAAAATACAGAGTG
>JZKD02S1754096.1:548829-559550 GCA_000966675.3 Picea glauca
AGGAGATGAAGCGCCAAAAGTCATGTGGGCCCCGTTTGGGTAAGTTAGTACATCAACTTCCTGGGGTCGTAACTTTTGCATACGATCTTCGTTTTAGGCGTATGATAGCTCGTTGAAAAGGTATAATCAAGGAGATTCATTTTGGGGGCTAAATATGCCTTTGGCTATCATTGAGAACCTCAATCTTGAAAAACCTTCATTTAGGCCCTCAAAATGGCCCCAAAAGTTAAAAATCTACTAAAAATAGTAAATTGCCAAAATTGCTAGAAAACTGTTTTGAGCCAGTTGAAAAAGGTGGGTGGCCACCAATATCCACCTGGATCACTCCCTCAGATGTAGAATTCATATGCCCTCCTGGCTATCCCTCTACTCAAGCAACCTTTTGTTGAGAGTTTCAGGGTGTTCAACAACCCTGCGAAGATCCTTCTTCTTGGACTCTTCTACTAATTCCAGAACTCAAGGAGTTATTTTCTCCTCTTGTGCCTGTCTACACACCTACTCAATGCCCACCTAGCAGAGTATCTTCTTACAGAATATTCAGGAGTTTTGTCCCCTTCTGTGCGCCCTATGCACCTGCTCAATGCCCTCCTGGCAGAGCTCGCAGAATCCTTAGTGATCCTTGTTCTCCTGTCTGAACTCATAGCAGATTTCTTCTCAATGCATCACTATGCATATGCTCAATGCCCACTTGGTGGAGCTCTCAGAATCCTTAGTGATTCTGACTTCAATCTGAACTCACAGCAAAGTTCTTCTCCTGTGCACTCCTTGCACTAGCTCGATGCCCTCCTGGCAGAGCATTACAGAACTGCTCAGAGATTATGTCTGCAACTGTGTTTTCTCATACACAGCCTGGCCTTCAAGGTATTCAGCAACCTTGAGGTCTTCCTCCCGAGTTGTTGATTTCAACTTTTGTGCCCACCTGGAACGCCTCTGTCTAAACCCACAGAATTCAGAAATGCACCCTCTGTGCATGGCTATCAGAACCCACAGTGTTCCATCACACCCTCATGGTGTGAAGCCTCAAAGACCTCTCAAGCCTGAAACCAAACACACTCTTGTAAATGCAAAACTACAACATAATTTGAACACACATAGACATTCATTCAACACAGGAAACATGCAGGAAAAACTGTTGTTTGTATTAAATGGAAAATGCCTGTTTTTACAAGGTGTTCATGAGCATGAACTATATCAAATTCACAGCTCCTTCTATTCTCTTACAACTCTCTTATGCATACTCTAACTATTACCAAATGAGATCGAAATTGATCTTTACAAGAGGGGCTCTTCGAGCTCTTCCCTCCAATATACCTACCCTATTCAATGGCATTCAATGGTTGTCTAGTCCACAGATCAGATCTAGATATCATCCTTACAAAACATTTAAAATCCTATTTACCTATAGCATGCGCAAAGGCATGGCTTCATGGCTCAACTGCCTAAAACAATTTAATTACATTTAATTTCAAATCAAAAATGAGGGTTGCGCCTCTCTTCGACCATAAATGCATGTGATTTGAATCTGCTAACATGGCTAGCATGGATGGTTGGCCAACATGGAGAGATTCTTCTGCATCACAAAGGATTTTGAGATGAAGGATATGAGCCTCCTTCATTATTTCCTTGGATTGGAAATATGGCAGCGAGATGGTGAACTTTTTGTGTCTCAAGGCAAGTATGCAAGGGAGATATTTGGTAAGTTTCACATGGAGGGCTGCAAACCCATGGATAATCCTCTTCGAGGAAACTGGAAGAAAGAGGATGCTACTTCTGGAGAGGTAGTGGATTCTATTGTCTATCGACAGTTATTGGGTTTGCTAATGTATCTAGTGAACACGAGACCGGACATTTTCTATGTGGTTAACCAGTTGAGTCAAGCGATGGTTAAGCCTACCAAGCTCTTTTGGAAGGTGGGTAAGCATGTCCTGAGATACCTAAGGGGCACATCTGAGTATGGCTTATGGTATAGATAGATGAATGAGGTGAAGTTTCATGGCTTCACGGATGTAGATTGGGCAGGAATCCCAACATACAGAAAGAGCACATCAAGGGGGATATTTAGTATCGGATCTACAGTTGTTTCTTGGTACAGCAGGAAACAAAGATCTATGGCACTTATTTTAGCGGAATCAGAATACATGGAAGTGATTCAAGATGCATGTGAGGTTATCTGGATGTTAAATATCTTGGTTGGTTTGTTTGCTTCTCATTTAGATCTGACAGTGATTCATTGTGATAATCAGAGTTGCATTAAACTCTCGATTAATCCTATGTTTCATGATATATCTAAGCATATAGATATATGGTATCATCATATTAGATATTCTGTGCAGCAGAAGATCATTTTGCTTTAGTACATTCCTATGGAAGATCAAGATGTAGACATCCTGATGAAGGCACTCACTAGGAGAAAATTCAAATACCATAGAGACAGGATCGGGGTGAAGGATAATCCCTTTCTTGTTGAGAGGGAGTGTTGAAAAGTAAACAAGAAATGTGTGTCTAAATTATTTTTCCCTTAAATAAATAGTAATCTTATCTCATAATCACTTGAAATAGTTAACTGAAGTGGAAAATCAGTTATCTATAGGAAATTTGAGTTCAAAGGTTGACTGGTGGGACATGTAAGTCGAATTAGTTGTAACTGAGTGATTCGAAGTTGTAATAGAGTTATATGTGTAGTTATGTAAGTTGTAAAGTAGTTTAACTCAGTTGAGTGAGTTAAGCTCAGTTGTACTAGTTGTAATTAAACTTACACTAGTGAGAGATCAGTGAATTAATTATTAAATAATTCACAATCAGTGGTCTCACATGCAACTGAAGATTTACCATTGTTAACTACATGCATGTCGGATCCAGTGGAGACACAGTTGAGATAACAGGTGAAAGGGACAGTTTGACTATCAATTGTGAGTTTAGTGGGTGCACTCATGAAACCACACACACATTGGATGTGCCCATGAGGAATTCACATCCTATGTAAGAGGAATTCATTCATTGTAGGGATTTCCATTAGCAGGGATTGTGTAGAGGAGGCAGGTTGTTTGGAAGCAGTAAATTGGCACATGAATTTGTCAATTTTTGTATGATAGTGTGAGACGATTGTATATTGTACTGAGAGATATTGGATTAGAGTTTTGTATGAGATTGTTTCATGATCCATGATATATACATAATATATGATAGTGTGGTTTTTATATTTATGCTTTCTCGGTAAAACATTTGTGTTATGTGTGATTGATCTTTCTTCTTGATATTGCAATTGGCGATCGTGTTTTAAATTCCACAAGAATATTGGTAGAAGTGATTATGTATTTAATAGTGGCATATAATTGTTAGATCAGGAGAATCCAGGCAATACATAATTTTTATTAAAATTTCTACAATCCAAGCAAGTTTCATGGAGTGAGGAAAAATTTGTTGTAACAGATGACCCCTAATGTGTGAGGTTAGAGGAGTATGTGCGATGGTCGAAATACATTATAATTCCCAGAAGTGGAGTAATGGAGACTCAGCTGGAAGTACTAGTTACTCATGAGAATATGACAATCCATAATGACTTTGTACACATGGCTACCAATCTGAATTACACTACATATCCATGTGGAAATATATCAAATAGTTATTCATGGCCATGAATAGGCAATACAAAGAGGACATATGTCGTACGCTATCATAGTCACAAACAAGGCACAGTGGAATCTAGTCTCAAAATAAATATGAAGATATTTGTATATAATGGAGTATAATCTGATCTCCCATGATCATT
Organism: Picea glauca; assembly: GCA_000966675.3. Lineage (NCBI taxonomy): Eukaryota > Viridiplantae > Streptophyta > Pinopsida > Pinales > Pinaceae > Picea > Picea glauca. The sequence goes on from JZKD02S1754096.1 coordinate 552,599, forward strand.
GAAGTTATATAGGGATTGGTCTAATGAAAGAAGGCAACAGATTAGGAATGTTTATACTATACGTTGGAGATCTTCTATACTATCCGCTAAATGTGTAAGTCTACATCATGTGAATAGAGGAGTTGAGGTCGAACATAATGAGACTTCATTTGATTATCAAACATTAAGGTATAGAGTTAACAAACGTGAGACAACCTATTGATAATGAAAGTAGGTATCAAGGCACCGAATACATTCTACAAGTGTGAATAAAGGTGTTGAGGTCAAACACTTGAAGAATCCATCGATCATGGGACATTGATGTATTCCCAACTATCGATGGAGGGAGAACCTACCATTGATTACTACAAGCCTCTAGGTACTCATAGTACTCTAGGTCTCATTTTGAGAATAGATGAATTGAAGTCGATGGAAGGAGACCCACTGAAAGGAGAGCATTAGGGAATCTCTCATCATTCAAAATGAGGTACAAAGAAATAGCTTGATGATTAGGAGGAGCTCATACAAATAGGATTTTCATGAACCAATGACCATGTGCATATCTTGCATGCACCAGATGAAAGTAGTGCACGAAAGAGACCCTTTGAATATCATCAAATAAGGAAAATTTTTGATAAAGGCGAGGAAACCACTAATAAGGCTAATGGAATCCAAGACACTACATGAATCCCAATGTGTGAATATATTTATTGTCGTCGAACACAAGGAAAACCCCCCAGTCAGCAACCAATGAGGAGATTTCAACTATTGGGTTCAAGGTTACTTACCCATAATGAAAGTAGGACCAGGGTGCAGGGTAGGACTACAACTTCATGTGACTCTGAGATACACTAACGGTAAGGGCTGACATGCAAAGTCAAGAGTTATGAGAAATGGTCAACATGGCCTTATAGAATTGCTTTGAACAAGAGCATGAGACATATGGATAACTCAGGGAGCATAGACTTAATGGTAAAACTTCGTGATGAAGGAGGCATCAACAAACTCTCCATAGGGACTGGAAGAATAACTAATCAAAGGAGTAAACTATAAGTATTGATCTCAGCTTCCTGAGGTCATGCCAAACCCAAACTTTATATCTTTGGATAAGGCGATAGGACTCCTGTCGATATGAGATAATATTATTTTCCCACGTGTCTTTTTTTTTTTTTTCATAGGCAAAGAAATGCTATGGTACAGGAGAGGAAACGAGTGTTGCAAGTAAGCAACTAGATCAAAATAGTGGAACATGCCTATGCTCAATGAAAGGAAGTGCATGTGGGGCATGAACACTAGGGGGGCGGTTACCTCTTAGGATACAAGGTGTCAAGATGCAAAGGATATATAGAAGGCTATGCTTGGCTAGTGATGCAAATTATTGAGGTAAGAGGCTTATAACGAGAAAGTGGGAACTGGAAATAGGCTCAATAATGCAATTAGGATGATGGAATGTGATTACAAATTAACTCCAAAGAATGTCATTTTCGTAGATTTAGTCCCCTAGACCCAAAAAAGTATAAAATAATACCCAGGAGAACTCTTCTAGCCAATGGTGACTAGAGTATTATTTTTTTGTAAGTAATATACTTGGTCTAGAAAAGGGTTTAACTTATACCAAATAGACATCCTTTCAAATCCATTTAACGTGTGAAAGAGTTCACTCGACAATATTTTTCATTTTTTTAAGAGTCAGAAAAGAGCTTAACCAAGACTCGGGGGGAGTCCCATAGGTACAGGTCAGAATGCTTGTGAGTAAGAATATGGGATTTGAATGAAAATTCATATCAAAACTATAAGGAACTCCCGGTTCTATGGAATAAATTTTGCATGGGCACCAAATGGCACAAAGTTTCTAACTAGGGTACCCATTTTTGGTAAGCCTCTACCGCTTAATAACGACACTTCTACTAGTAGTAAGAAATTTATGTGTTGCTAATAAATGGGTTTGTACCTAGGGTGTATGGATCATGGTCATATGATGATGCAAGAGTGAAAAACGGAGTGAAAACCTATCTTATATGTTGGTGAAAGAATATACATGTCAAACACATGAACGGGAGGTATGATACTGGAAAACACAAAAAATCCTGGACAAAACCACCAAAAACCAGGTCTTTCCACTACACTATTATTCGATAAGGTCAAAAATTAGCACAAACTAGAGGAAGTGGGTAAAAAAAAATCTACTAATAGTGAAAATAAACCATTTTACCATAACATTTAAGTTTTTTCACCCACATAGTGCATTTAGGCCATTTTTCCCACGATCTTCAAGTGTCAATTGTGGTAGCTACGATCAACGAAATCAACAACTGTCTGGACCAAGTAAGTTCCCATCCCCTATACTTCAATTTCAATGGCTTAAATTTCACTTTTAGGCTGACAATTCATTGGGTTGTGTATATGACCCCATATACACAGGAAAATTGAAGCCTGCATGCGTATATGCAACCCTATATGCGATTGAAGTTATCCCACATACAATTCCATGAACAATATTTTTGAAAGGTTTTAACTCAAAGAAAGGTTTATCCTTTGTAGGATGGTGATTGAATGGAGGGAGAGGGAGAATGAAGAGATAGATGTAATAGTGGGAAGGGATGCAAGGGCCCAACAAGATTTGAAGAGATGTGGCCTTTATAAATTTTGGGCTCTCAAGGGAATGAGGGCTCAAGTGAGGTTACTCTAGTTGCTAGTACACTAATGGGATCTGGAGACAGAGTCCTTCAACCTTGATGGGAAACCATTGAATATTGAAGTGGATGATATATACTTCATCACAGGATTGTCTCGTTGAGGCGAGGTAGTGAATCTTAAGGCCCAAGGGGCTGGGGGTGTTATGACTATGGAGGATTACATTTCCACCCACTTTGTTGCAGGCACATATAAAGTAGGGAGCCAACTCCCAATCAGGGTGATCGAGAACCTGAGCTTAAATATTATCGTGCTTGTACTCACTCGGACTTCAAGGTCATCCTTGTTGCACCAAGCATCAAGGCCACTCATGTTCTATGCGGTGGAGTGTTTAAGACCCACTATTTATGACTAGTGTAGCTCATTGTTGGATAACATGAAGAGCCAATTGACAGATCACAAACAAGGGAAAATGAGAAATTTCAGATTTGCATCCATTCTTTGTAGTTTTTTCTTTGAGAGGGTTCGAGGCTTGAGCCCTAGAGTAGAGATTACTCCACATCCATAGCATGATCCATCCATGTCATGATGGACTGAAGTAATGATTTTTTTTCTGGTGGCATCGACAGGTCATAATCATTGATGACTACCCTTATGGTGGGATTGACTATAGAGGGGATCCAAACATGCCTTTGCCACCAGGTTCCGCCTACGATGATATTGGTAAGAAATTTTTTTATATATTTCATTTTTTTGTGTAAAAAGTGCAAATATTTTTGTATGGTATCAAGTATTAACAATTTCTTTGTTACACAGATGTAGGCACGCAAGGGCTAGAGGGATTCCCATGAAATCCGTGGAGGGGTCGAGGAGATGAGAAAGAGGGAGGAGATGCAGAGAGAGTGTTGTAGAATGTGTAGGGGAACATGTCTCAATTGACGCACAGTATTCCTATGGTTCAATTGGAGGATCTGCCAGAGGCAATGCAACCGCAGGTGGTGGGTGTACCTCATGTGTGGGTGTGACTCTTCCGGCATATCGCAAACATCGTAGTGTGCTATCATGATACTCATCCAGTGCCACAGGCATAGATGCCATGGTCATATTATATACCGGCCATATATGTATTTTGAGGGTGTGAGCCCCATTTTGTATTATGACACCATATTTTTTTAAGTCAAAAGGATGAAATATAAAAAAAAATGGTCTTCGGCTTTACTTATATATGTTACAATGTGTACATGCAAGAAAGTGTTTTCTTTACTTAGTTATCTGACAAATTACAATCTAAAATATAATTAGCATATGAATCGGATACATGATTAGAACTTCTAGGTATATGATTATAAGTAAGAAAATCAAAGTATCATTCCAAATGGCGTACACGTAAGAATCGTCAGAGTAGAGTAGGATCTCACACACAGTAACCATCATTCAACTAACATACTACTAATTGGGAGTCCAGGTGAACCTCTAAAGACCGAAAAACATGTGAAATGGAGTCACGTTATAGCTCTATAATGCCACTATACTCATCCACATTATTCATTGATGGCTCTAGAAGAATGCCACCTGAAGACACCAATTGTCAATCGGGTGAGTAAATAAACCAAGCGGCAGAAGCCATGTTTCGCGTATGAAATTTGGCACCATCCGTGAATCCTAAGTAAATTGAAGACTTCATTGACATCTTCAAACCAAGGGAAAAATTGATAAGCAAGCCGATGACAAAAAGGAAAAGATGTATATACACTAAGATACACTAATATATAAAAATTTACGCCCAAGATTGAGGGCTCAAGCGTAATACCTTTTAAGGTAGAGCCCATTTCTGGGCTCATCCATCATATTCCCTTCATAATCTTCCAATTCATAGGCTCCTTTCTCTAAGAAACATCACACGATATAACGACCGTGCCACATGGGGTTGAACTTGCCTGCTCCCAGTGGTTCTTTGGCTTGGTCATAAGGGAGAACCAAGTCACCCCCAACGTACTTTCGAGGATAGACAAACTTATCATATTGAACCTTAACACATAATTTATTTGCTTCAATATCTATAGAGGCATATCAACACTGCTCATCGAGACACTCCAGGTGTACGAGACATTCTTCAAGATTAGATGTGTCAAGTAGGAGCTCAATTGCCAACTTAAGGGAAGGTATTTCACATTCAATCGACAGAATCGACTCCACACCATGTAATAACTGAAAAGGAGAGAAACTGGTAGAATTATTTATCGAGGTTTGGCATGCCCAAAGTGCAGGGTAAAGCATCAAATGTCAATCAAATTTATTTTGGTTAACAGTTTTTTGCAAGATGGTCTTGAGAGATTTATTCACCACCTCTACTTGTCCATTTTCCTAAGGATAATAAGGGGAATAATGACCATACTTAAACCTCATATTTGATGCTAACTCTTTCATCATTTCATTTTGAAAATGAATTCCATGATCAATGAAAATCTCTCTTGGGATTTCGAACCGGGTTATAATTTGGTTGAATACAAAGAAAGTTGCAGTCTTACCATTGGATTTAACTCTAGGCATGGCCTCTGCCCATTTAGTAAAGTAATACACCTCCACAATAGTATGTTGGTGCCCCCTAGCTGAAGTTGGGTTACATTCCATAAAATATACCCCCCACTTGGTGAAGGGACCAAAGGTGACGAATGGGTGAAGAGGGGTTGGGTGCGAGCGCACTTTCCGAGCAAACACTTAGAAAGGGTGACACTTCTTGACCGCTTCAACACAATATTTAAAAATTGATGGCCAAAAATAATTGTCTCGCAATATTTTTTGGGTTGTCACAAGCACGGATAAATGACCACCATAAGCCCCACTATGACAGTCATTAAGAAGAGACTCAGCTTCCTCGTGAGTCAAAAAAAAATATTATCTACTCCTCGACAATACAAAGTGTCACCGATGATAAGGTAGTTTTTAGCCAGATGACATATACGTCATCAATCGTCTCTCGACAGATGTTGGGGTAGCTTCAAGGTTTGAAGATAAATTAGAATGTATCCATACCAGGGGTCCGAAGGTGAGATAAGGAAGAAATTTTCATCTGTAAATGAATCATCATGAAAAATGTCCTCATCTAGTCTAGGGAAGTCTGATATCAACTCAGAAAAAACTAGTGATTTCTTAGACTTCGTCGAAGCGAAATCGATATCAAATTATTACAAAATAACAATCCACTTATTGTATTTCCCTCCTATGATACACCTCATGAGGACACATTGAAATGGATTGATATCTGCAACTATGATAGTTTTGCAAATTTATATATAATGTCATAATATTTAAACTGCATGTATGACGACCAAGGCTAGTTTCTATATGTGAGAGTATTTAAGTTTAGGACCGACTAGGTTTCAACTGAGATAGTAAACAATGTGCTCATGGATCTCATCATCCTCCTAAACTGGAACCATACCAACCATCCCTTCGGAAGTGGCGATATAAAGCAAATAGTCTCTATTGTAGTTTGGAGGATTCAACATAGGTGTTGATACCAAATCTTTCTTAATAGCATCAAAGGATTCTTGGGCTCACTCATACAATACAAACAGAGTATCCTTCTTCAAAAGATGCATGAAACCCTCAGTTAAATTGGCATAGTTCTGTCAGGCTGCTAAATTGAAGATTCAAATGACCTGAAACACTAAATTGTCAAACCAGGGTTGGTAAACTTCGAGCTGATACACTATATGTGCAGGTAAGCTAATTCCTATCCAAAGACTATCCTGAAAAGAAAACATAAACTCACTCTGAGAACTTGAATCTTAATGACGATCTTGAAACTTAGCATTCCCTATTTAAGTCATCAACGGAAAACAGTCTTATGTTTAAATGCTGGTGCTTCTATTTCCATTCATAAGTATGATTTAACAAGCTTAATCCGCCACTAATTTTAATCATCTTTCATCACCATTTCTATTCAAGCCACAACAGAAAGAGTGTTTCCTCAAATGCATTTAATCTGGTTATCAAAATCAATCCAAAGCTGTCTATAGGAAAACAGAGTACTACTCTACCTTCTGGTACTGGAAGCTTCCTTTGATTTAACTGCAATCTAACTGTTCTAAGTACGCAGGGTAGCTAACTGTTTAACAAAGCAAAGTTCATTCACACTCTAAGTTATGCTAGAATTGAAAATGAGAAGCCAAACAAACCATGTTCATACCCTAAACCCTACAGGCAGCAGTCATGCGTTCGATACCCATCAACATAAAAGATAACAGTATGTTGGAACGATTCAATTGAAGAATAGATAAACATGATTCTGAAACAACTAAATCGATGACACACTATGAGCTGCAGATGTACCATT
>JZKD02S1754096.1:560493-570985 GCA_000966675.3 Picea glauca
GAGTGCAGAAGTGTCAACTAGATCGGGTTCAGGGGTGAACTCTCTTGGCATCTGAACAGGGGTACCGGTTGGTACTTGAACGGACTTATTCTGCACATTTCCTTTGGGTGTAGTATCCTGTCGATTTGTTTTACGATTTTTTCGAATGAGTTGGGACAAAGTCCAGGTCATCTCAGATGGCTCTGGGGCCTCCTCGTGACCATCTATACTTTCCAATCTTTCTTGTGGGGGGTAACTGGGTATCGAGTTGTCCATTCCCGATAATATGCTTTTACACTTTCTCTTCAGGTTCCTCCCAGGCTTATCAGTTGACTTGGCTAGTTCCTCCACATCAATTATGTTCTCGGTAGCTGGGGGAGAACTCGGGCCTTCAATGTTCACCTCTGTGGGTGTGGTGGCCTTCCCAGTTTCAGTATTGGTTTCTACCTCGTCATCAATTGGAGGTTCGGGCTCAGGGTCCCCAACATGGTCTTTAGTCAGGGTTTTGACTTTCTTTTTCCTGGAGTTCAAATTTTTGTGTGGGGGACTAGGCTTCACACTCTTAGCTTTAGACTGGGCACAGGCGAGGGTTTTTACAGTGAAGAGGTCCCAAGTTTCTTTCTTTTTCGATAGTGCAAATGTGATCAATATTTTAACTAGACCGAAGTGGAATAAACTCCCCCGAAACTCACTAGCCCTTTGGACCTGTTCGGCATCAAAGGATTCTTGAGCTCGCTTATACCATACAAATAGAGTATCCTTCTTCAAAAGATGCATGAAAACCTCAGTTAAATTGGCATAGTTCACTATGAACCGACGTAAGAAATTATCCTTCCCCTGTAAACCTTGAAGTTGTCTAATGTTGTGCGAGGGAGGAAATTGAAGTATTGCCTCAACCTTCATAGGATCTACCATGATCACATGCTCAGACACTAAGAATCCTAAAAGACATCCAGACCTAACACAGAATATGCACTTGTGAGGGTTCAACTGAATGCGATAGTAATGGAATCTCTAAAATACTAATCAAAGTTGAGCGGAGTGATCTACTCTCTTGTGAGAGTGATCAACGAGATCATCTAGGTAAGCTTCGACAGTATGCTTGAGATTGTGAAAAGAAAAGGTCATGGAACGTTGGAAGGTTTCTCCGGCATTTTTAAGGCCGAAAGGAATTTTCTGGTATGCAAAAGTACCCCAAGGACAAATAAACATCGACTTATGTTGATCCTCAGGTATGATTTAAATTTGATTATATCCTGAAAATATGTCCATAAAAGAAAAGATTTTGCCTCCCATGCACTCGTCAAGAATCTGGTCAATGAAAGGATTCAGGAAGTTATCTTTAGGACAAGCCTTATTTAGGTCTCAAAAATTCATACATACACGGATGGTTCCTTTATTTTTATTTACAGGAATGGGGATGAACACCTATTCATTCAAGGGAACCAAGTAGATGAAACCATCATTAAGTAGCTTCTCTACCTCTTCCTTAATAGTAGGGGCCTTCCTAGGATTAACAGCTCTAAGATATTGTCGAACAGGTTTAGCATCCGGATAGGTTTTAAAATCATGTTAGACAATGTTGGGGTTGATCCCTGACATCTCTTCATACGACCAAGCGAAAACATAATGAAACTCTTTGAATAGATCGGTGTAGATATGAATTTCTTCAGGCGAATAATCTGCACCGATATATGTTTTCAATTTTGCAAGGGATACGAGAGATGTCGATCATGACGGTAGGAGAAATATTCTCCATGTTTCCTTCGGAATAAATACCATGTGTATCTAATGGAACCATGGTGTGACCAACCATCTCACTCAAGGTAGATATAAATTCATCTTGTTTGATATTCACAAGATCTGGGAGGAAATAGGAGCAATGATGCATATCGTCCCAAGGCCTATCAGGACCATACATGGCCTCTAAGATGGATTCATCTGAAGGTAAAGTATCATTGAGGAAATCATGTGAAAAATATGATTGAACGGCCCATACGGGATCTAGAATAATATACACCTCGTCCATCAATGAGGAGGAAGGATTTGGGTCAGCAGTAGCGTCAAGAATAGACTGATACGCAACTTTTGTCGCTAACAGTGGAATTTCCATCCCAATGTGCGACTGACCTTCATATGACATAGTCAGGGAAGGTAGGGTCCAAGGGTCGTTGAAATATGAGTACGGAAAGGAAAAGACCCCATCGACGATGAAGACTCACTGGAAATGGCATGAATGTGGTGAATTGGTGGCATGAAATCAAAGCTACCCATCATAGAGGAATACATTTTGACACCAACATCCTCAGTTGCCTGCTGAGAATTTTCGATCACAGGGATTGAAGTTCAAATTGATGCATTAGGAATAGCGTGCGCAAAGGGAAATTGATCAATCATCACTATTTTCCCTTTCTGAGGAAAACATAAAGTGCAAAAAATGGACAACACGACGGTTGTCATAGCATAAGTCCAATTACACCCTTGTAGTAAATTATAGTTGAGGGGTGCATCAACCACCTCGACATCAACCTCCACTTTCTTCCCACCTAACTGGACAGGAAAAGTGGGAAGAACTCTGTGGGGTCAAAACGAACACCCATAAAATGATGTCAACATAGTCATAGATTGGGATAGAGTCGGAGAGCCAATGAATTTCCAATAGGTTAGGGACATCATGCACGTCACAACACCTACATCAATTACAGTTTGTTTGATGGTAATTTCCATAAACTTCACATGGATTTGAAAGGCCGCGTGGTAAGGTAAGTGAGGCCTAACATCCGTGATGTCAAACTTATTAACCTTTGAGCCACATGGGTCTAGATATCCTAATGCAGATAACAAGGCATTCCTCTATGAAGGAAACGTCTAGAGCACCTCCAAATCCGACATTTCACAAGGGGTTTGGCCTAGATCTTCGAAAAATATTGAATATATTTGGGCAGATATGGCATTAGGATTGTGGGAAGAGTGATTTAGTACTCCTTTTGGAATACGAGGTGGAGGTTCCAGCTTTTCGATCTGAAAGGGTGTTTTTAGAGGAGGAGGAGATTCTAGACCTACAATGGTCTATGGAGAACCATAATCATGAGATCAAGTGGCTACATCAATCTGAGACTTGACCATATTGACACATAGATGGCCACCTTCATGTGTCGAGGGGTTTTGACTCTCGTTCAACACATTTCCATTGTTGGGGATCCCTGAGGCCATGTGTTGATTATGCAAAAACAGATTTGTCAACACAGTGGGTAGAAGTGATAAGAGCCTCGAGGCTTCCTTTATTTTTGGGCATAGGTGGGTAAGGTGATCATCTTTACAAAGTTTAAAAGGAAATTTCACCTCATGTTTTTATTTATTTCCCTCACCATCATTATTATTCGATTTATCATTGTTAGTGTATTCCTTGGATTTATTATTATTTTTCCTACCCTTACAATTATTACCTCATCCTTTCCTTTTATTCCCTCCTAGTTTTTGGTTACCATTTTGGTTAGCCGATGACTGTACAGAATGCACATCCACTGACTGAGTGGGAGTGGAGGATGAAGACGAAGCTTGTCCTGCTACAGACTGTCTTAGAGTCAAATCTTTCAACTGGTTTGTCACCAAGTCTGTAGACTTAGCATTTGCAGAGCCTATGATGCCATTCGCATGAGGCACAAGATTTTGTCTAGGGCCATAGTTCAACCACGGCACGTCGGGAAGAATTTCATACAACATCCCATATTGAGCATATATAAGGTCCAATTGTTGGGATTTGAAAATATCTTCTTTCTCATATGTTACTCCAAATGTAGAGACATCCTTCGAAATATAAGGCAATAAGGACTTAAGGAACCACTCCAACAGAAACTCTATAGGAATGTAGGCTTTCATCAACCTCTTTTTTCTACGCCACTCTTGGATATGGTCTGAGATATGCGTGGCTTTATCTTGGTGGAGGTTCGGCAATATTTCTATGTTGGCATCGTAACTAAGTGATTGAGAAAGACCAAAACCATATTATTAAAGTTTTTGTATGTTCCCCCCGGTAGCTCAATGTACCATTTCGCAGCGACCCCCATGAGGGTGCGTCGAAATAGCCTCAAATGAATAGAATCGTCATTTAATAAGTTAGATGACCACCAAAGATGAAAAGTAGTGACATGATCACCCGGATCCTCACCAGTCTTTCCTTCAAATTTTGGAATGTACAAAGGAAGCTTGGTGGGGATGGGGGGCAATAACATGTTGTGACACACAATGTCATTCATTAATTTTTACAAATCTGGCAGATTAAGCATGGCTAGAAAAGGTCGGTGCTACGGCATTTAAGCCCATGCTCCTGGGAAATATTAGGGTTGAGGGATTACATGCCATCCAAGGTTATGGTATATTCCATGGCCTTTTCTGGTAGGATTATATCCTCCTCCAAACTAACTCATAAAAGTTTGTATGGGCACCATACCCATAGAAGCGGCATAATGAGGGTCATATACATTTCCCCCAGCTGAAGGGGCTTTGGGTTAGGGTTTTCCCATAGTGTGAAACTAGATCCCTTAGGTTAGAACTCTGGAGCACAAATGGGGATTTTCCATAATAAACGTGTTTGTCAGAATCGGCATGGAGGAAGAGGGGATAAAGGATGGATTATAGAAAGTGAATTGTCCACTCGGTTGAGAACTCCATCCAGGAGCGTTGAGACTAGGATTAGGCCCAGAGGAAAGAGAAGGCAAATCTCCAACTGTAGGATTCATTTGGTGAATATGGACTCCACCAAACGAGAGAGGAGGATGAGAGTTGTGATGTCATGTTGGGAATACAAAAATAAAATGGATTAGAGACCGAAGATATTGACTGAGAATTGTGACCTAGTGTACCAAAAAGAGATCCAAAAGGGTTCATTCTTATGGGATGAATAGAACCCATAGGTTGGGTAACACTAGATACGAGGATCTCCAACACCCCCACCGTCGAGGATGAAGGAGTTGAATGGATCCTACTAATGACAGAAGATATAGGATTCGAGGGACTCCCTGTGATGTTTGGGTTTGACTCGGTACTCATAATTGGATGATCACAAGTCTAGGAGGTGGAGATATATATACCACATTTATTAACTTTACGCCTTTTAGAACGAAACTTCAGTAAAGAGTCAAGATCCAGTGGTAACTTTAAAAAATGACGAGACCTGCAAGGAGGTTGCTTGCTCCACAATGACTCAAGAATCAAGATATAAAACCAAATCCTAGGGTCAACTAATAATCAGAGAGCATACCAAAATAAATCAAAAAGGGTTAATGCATACAAACAGGATATAGTGGCTAAAAAGGGGCCTCCCTCACTAGAGTAGGTATTTCTCTCCCAAGAGGGGCCTGAGACTCCCTTAAAAAGTTTGGAGGTATCAGAATCAGTTATAAGGGCCCTCGTGGGCTTAACAACACAGTCGGTCAGATCCCCCCAGAGAGGTAATCCTCCATAAAGGTTGTGTGGTGTCTGGCCCTTATCTGACTTAGGGTACCTGCAGAATAACCCCTGCAAGTAACCTATGTTCATTTGTATGTCAAGCAACTAGAGTCACTACAAAATAACCAATGTGTAGGGGAACAGTCGTAATTCTGGTCCATCGTATGGGAAGGTTAAAAAAGCCCAAAATATTGAAAGTGCTACCTCTCATGGATGTAAAGGTACTAGAAAGACCCCAAAATATGAATATAACCCCATAAATATCTCTGACACTAAGAAGGTACTAGAGAGCTATCTCTATAACCAACTTCTCACGACCTCATGCTTAACTTCGGTGTGAACAGAGCCTCCTGATGTCACTAATTACACATTGGGTTTTACCACTCCCTGGTCAGACATATATGTTTAGTTTAATATCCTTGGAGAATTTTACTCACAAAATCCTATTCCAAGGCCCTATGTCCTATACTTGTTTGTATACTCTGAAAAATAAAATCATTTCTACTCAATTTTAATTAATTAGCGTTAATTTTAATGGATTTTTCTTACTCAAGAGGTATGGTCGTGAAACTAATGGTATTACGACTCAGCATATAAAAAGAATCAAATATAAAACATTGCTAAGCACTAATCTTGAATTTCAAAGTGATGATATGCTTCTAAATGAAAATTTTCCAATGCAATCTCTACAATTTCAATGAAATGCAATCTCTCCACATGTGTCAAAATCAATGCAATGTAATCAAAAGTGAAAATGCCATAATGGAAAATAAGAAAATATTTTTTATTTTCAATATAAAGAAAAGAAGATGCAAGGACTGAATAGCAACTTCCCAGGCAGGCCTTACCGCAAGGAAAAAGAGACAAGCCAAGCAGGACACCAAGAAGCAGGCACTCAAACCAATGTGCAAGCACAGCCTATAATATCCCCAAGAATGAGTCCTTGTTGTAATTATGAATTGTAATTATGTTTATAGGCTGGTGAGTCAAGTGTATATAAGCTGGTGGGATTATGTGTTTATTAGGCCGGAGAGCCTAGGTGTTAAAGGCTCGGATACTGATTCTATATATGTAATTATGCAGATCATTAATAAAATAAAAACATCGTTGCATGCAAACTGACCACGAAGAAAGAGTGATGGGGGAATAAGATTCCACAATATTGGGTAAGGGAGGAGGCTAAGTGTTTGGGCCTAGGGGCTAAGCTAGGGGGCTTACCTCTAAAGGGAATAATAATCTATTATTATTTCCTAAAAGGCTAAGGTGGTCAATTGACCAAGTGTTGTCCTAAGTTTTTGGAAAAGGAACATATGCAAAATGGAGTGCATGTAACTCCAGGAAGACAGATGTTGACCTGGGTGCATGCAGTTAAAACTGATGAGTTGGTCATGTTTAGGGTCATTCTTCCAACCTCAGTGTGAGTTCACTAGTCATTCTTCCATCCGGAGTCTGAACCATTTTGCCTCTGCAATCGACCTCTGCGTTGTTCCCTGGTCACGAACCTAGTGAGAACATGTGGGAAAATCAATGGACTAAGCCACATCTTCCATGAAGCCTGAGCATCCCGTATATGTCTATGTCATGTGTGTGTCATAATGGTTAGTTGTTGTGGCCACGCAATTCCTCGACTGAGGGTGGCTTGCTATTGTCAATTGTTTCTTACTGAGCCATGTTGTGTCTTAGTGTGGATTGTTGTCGTTTTTGGACGTCCATACCCAATTTTCGATTGTTGTTTTCACTTGTGAGTTAACCGAATGTTATTGATGTTATTGTTGTCCTCCTTGTGCGGGAATGGAGTCGAATAAGAAGGTTGTCAGGCCTATGTGGAACACTCTCTCCAAGTGAGGAAGGTGGTTTTGGTTGAAGAGTCAGGTTGTCAGGACTGTGGGAAACTCTCTCCAGGTGAGAGAGTGTGTTGTGGAAGTGAGTTCTCATGGAAGGGGTCCCGTAGCTGCTATAGAGCTCTAAGAATTTTGGTCCAGCCTGTTGTTGAAGCCCAAGGAAAGAGAGGTGAAGCAGGCGATGGACTGTCCTGGGTGACAGTGAAGGTGTATACTCCTGGGATGGGACAAGCATGTGGGGAATGACAGTCTATGAGCAGTGGGCATAAGTGGCTCCTAGGAGAGAATGCTTTCTCATAAACTATGTGTCTTCCTATTGAAATTTCCTAGCCTAGGATTTCCTTGCCCAGTGGAGCTTAGTCCTAGCTCGGGGGTGACCTATTGTTGAGAGTGATGAGCAGTGTGCTCTAAGGCTAGGAGGTTCGTAGAAGGTCTACACACAGTTGGTGTTGTTACGCCAGTTTAAAAGATAAGTATTAATTATGTACTTAATTTATATGTGATGCATGTCTATGTCCTGAAATGTTATCATGTATTTCGTTGCAAGTTTGAATTGTTGTTAACTCTATTTAACTCTGTATGACAGCAATAACTCTATGTTAAATGTGTTAATTTGATTTAATGCATATTATATATAAGTGTATATTCCACGGTAGTGGCATTGCTCGGCCTGTGGGTGGTCGGGGATGTTACAATATGGTATCAGAGCATGGTTAAAACATTGATCCTGGATGGGCCATGTTAGTAGAAAATAAAGCAAAAGTTTTTAAATAATTGTTGTCGAAGTAGAAAAAATTTGAGTTCAGAGCCAAGGTTTTAATGTCAAACCTGGATGGGCTAGATAAGTGGTCATTGGACTCAAAGTTTCAGGTGGAAATTGTGTTAAGAGGAATCAATTTTGAACCTCGGAAAATTCTTGAGTGCCAAGAGGTTACCTTGGTCGTCTTAAGAAGCTTGGGAGGAGTAGCAGTATCATAAAACCATGACAGAAGTGGTGTTGGACCGCAAAGTAATGTGTGAACTGGCGAAGTAACGAATAAGTTTCAATTGTTTCTCTTCTTTGAGTTTTCAAGTGCAAGGATTGAACATTGTTTGCAAGGAGTGCATTGACAGAGGTAAGTTAACCTCAGAGAAGCTCATGAGAGATATTGTTGAACTTTCATCAGTAGAAGTGCAAGGAGGGCACAGGAAGAACTCTATGTTGAGTTCAGAGAGAGATAGAGTCACTGAGAACTCTGTAGGGCTCTTCCAGGTGGGCATTGAGTGAGTGCAAGTGTGCCCAGAGAGAAATCTTTGTCGAGTTCAGGGAGAAGAGTATCAAAGGAATATACTCACAGAGTTGTTGAACACTCTATAGAAAACACTCAGCAGGGTGTGCTTTGAGCAGAAGGTTGTCAGGAGGGCACGAAATTTTCCTTTGAAAGGGAACAGAAGGGTTGAGACCCTTAGGATACAAATTAAATCAAAAATCTTAGAAGAGATAACGCAAGGAGTGTGTGGGAGAAGAACTAATTCTAATTCCTAAAGCTCATAAGAGATAACACTTACGTGAGCGACGACGAGACCCGATAGACGGACTCGAAGGAGGAGCAAAGGTTGAATCCTTTGAATACTTAGAAAATATTCTAAGTCGAAAGAGATCTAAATTGTTGGAGGTGGCTCTCGATCATCCGTTTAGAAGCATCGTCAAGATCATGAGATCGACAGTCACCTCGCATTGCGGGGATAGAAGGTGCTTGACCTTTACAAAGTTGAGGGTGGGCCGTAATACAAATAATGGTTTTAGAGAAAGGACGTGTGTAGGCTCAAGGTAAATTGTGGGATGAAAAATAGTTTGGTCTCAAACCACCTTTGAGCATGCCTGCAATCGCATGTTTGCATGAGTTCACTCCCCATGGTCACCTCTAAGAAGGAGACAAGGAAAAGGGGAGAGTGGAATTGTTAAAGTCCCGAAGTGATTTGGGACCTTCCATCATCTGGAAGGACACGTGTTAGAAATCCATCAGTTTCGGGTGAAGGCACTCTGAGATGAACAAGTGCACAGAAGTTTGAAACTTCTGAAACACGAAGAGCCAAATTTAGTTTAAACCGTCCGATTTAAGCGAACACGCGGTAGAAATCCGAAAACTTCAAAAGCGAAGGTCCATTTGTTTGGAAGGAGAACGAACGAGGATCTGTTCAGAAAGAATCCATGGTCTGTTATGACCGTTGGATACAGGAAAGAGCATGGGAGTTAACCCTTGGAGCCATTCGAACTTCACAAGTTCAGTGAATTGAATGTGTTTGTCGTAAGGGAGGTAAAATCCCCAAAGTTCTAAAGTCACGAAGTGAGTTAGGGATCATTCATTGTCAAGGAGGACAGGTGGCGTAAGATCCACAACTTCAAAATTTTGTGGACAAGGAGGATGAGAAAAAACTGAAGTAAATCTTGGTCGTTGATCGTGAGGGATATGGAGTGCTATATCTAGAACTATGGAGGAAAGCAGAGGGGGAAAATTCCAAAGAACCGAAGGAGATCTCGATCATTGATTGAGAAGGGAGCCAAAAGATCGTTCATTTGGTTGAAAGGGAAAAAGTCCTGAAGCAGAAGAAGAACCGTTGGATTAGGAGGACACATGGCAGACGATCTGCCATTTTGAAGAGATCACTCCAAAATAAATGAGAGTTGAAGAATTGAAACTCCCGAAGGCCCGATTCATGGAGGAAATTGTAGCTGCACATCTGTAGTGAAAGGTTCCAGCAGATATTCCACTTCAGAAGATAGTTATTGAGGAGGAAGCGAGAGTTGAGAGTTGAAACTCTCGAAGAGCGGAAATCTGGAATCAATCATAGCCATTGGTTTGGAAGAGAGCTACGGGCCAACAGATCATGGAGGTCTGGGAAGGTATGTGAAAGACAAGAAAGGAGGATAGATAGCAGTCGTTGATCACGGATCATCGCCGAAATTGAGAGATCGACTGTCGGGAAGAATTGTGGGGCCAAAACTTTCTCGGATGTTAAAAATCTGCGAGCGGGACACAATTTATACCACGGGTTTAACAAAGTGATGCATGGGATCTGGAAGTGAATTGCGGGGTGAAAAGCGGGTTGGCCTAAAACCACTCTTTCCCACACCCGCAATCACAGTTTTTTTGTAAGGTCGCAGCCTAGGGCCATATGAAGGAAGGGGCTAATGAAAAAGGAGCTAACGTCTGAAACTTGACATTTCAAAAGCGCGCAGACAG
>JZKD02S1754096.1:668529-685737 GCA_000966675.3 Picea glauca
AGATTGAAGAGAGGAAGATCTTCAATTCTATTGAAGACCATTGGACTAGAGAGTGCATTAAGAATAAAGAACCCAAGTAGAAGGGATTTTGAGCCATCTCATTACTCATAGGAATGATCTTATCGATGCAATATTTTTCTTTCTTGTAATAACATCTCCTTTATTTTACAAACATATTTACTTGTTCTTGATTTCGTGTTGTTTATTTGAATTCTATTTCATTTGTTCATCGAATCACCAAGTATATTAGAAGGTTGTTACCTTGCTTACTTGAACTATCCATGGATTTATGTTGCAAGATAGAGAAAGGTTTTGCTTGTATCGTGTGTAGGTTCTTTGGAGCTACTTGTTCTCTTCTCCTCCAACTCAATAATGACTTGGAAGACATGTTTTTCATTTCTTTCCTTCCAAGCCCTAGTTTAGATCTTGCATTACTTGGTAGTGTAAAACTCCATTTCTTGTGTTCTATCACTAGTACACCAATCTATTAGTGGGTAGTGTGTAATACTCATCATATGAAAACTCTCATCAACAACAAGCCTTCACATACACGTAAATCAATGTATAAAGTTAAGTACTTTTATTGTATAAAGTTGGCCATACAAAAAAAGGAGTGTAGAAAAGGCTATGGGATGTGACACACAACCAAGGGTTATAGTATGAAAAAAAATATGTTCATGCTCGCAAGAACATAACATATAAATTTTCTGCATTTGTGGCAACACATATGGGCACAAAGGCATACAATTCATCTTCTAGTGTAAGTTGGATGATTGGTATTTTCATTCAAGTGCATCCAAAAATACGATGAACCACAATGATTGGTTTATTGATTTTGTGGAATACAAAGCCATATAAATTTCAATAGTACACAATGATGGGAAAGAGTACTATGTTGAAGGCCAAGGTAATGTAAACATCAAGTTGAAAGGTAAAACTTTGATGACTATGTATATTTTGTATATTCTTTGATTGAATAAGAATTTTAAATATGTTGGTGAAATTACAAAACACACCACACACTTTGATGCTATTTTTCTAAGGAGAAAGGTTGTAGTTGATAATCAAAGCAGTAAGAAGGTAACATGAGGGGTAAAGGGAAATTTCATATTCAAATTATTTGATGACAAGGAAGCAAAGTCACATGCTTTTATGGTCAACCTTGGGATAAATAACAATTTACTTTGACATTAGAGGTATGGACACATGATTTTTCAGTATCTCCTCATTGAGAAGGGGTTTCCAAGGAGAAAGGTTGTAGTTGATAATCAAAGCAATAAGAAGGTAACATGAGGGGTAAAGGGACATTTCATATTCAAATTATTTGATGACAAGGAAGCAAAGTCACATGCTTTTATGGTCAACCTTGGCATAAATAACAATTTACTTTGACATTAGAGGTATGCACACATGATTTTTCGGTATCTCCTCATTGAGAAGGGGTAAAATGGTGTTTGGTTTACCAAAATCTAGCAACAAAAGGATGATATCTATGAAGCATGCTTAGTGAAAAACAACATAGGTTGGCATTCAAATAAGGTAAATGTTAGAGGAAAACATAAATACTTCAATTGGTCCACGTTGATATCTGCATTATTATGAGGATGATCTAATTCTTCAGTGCCATGCATATCTTGTTGCTTGTCTATGGTTTTTTTTAGAAAGATGTGAGTATACTTTCCCGAGGAAAAATTGGATGCTTTTGTTAAATTCAAAAAAACTAAGGAAGTCTATTGAGAAGGAGTTTAGTAAAAACATCATGATCTTTTGAATCAATAATAGTGGAGAATTTTGTTCTAGTGGTTTTGTTGATTTTTGTAAAAAAGAAGACACTCAATTCCAATACCACTCCTTACAGTCCCCAACAAAATGGATTTGTTGAGTGAAGAAGCCACACATTGATTGACATGGCCACATGTAAGTTGAAGAATATAGTAGTACCTAATAAGGATTGGGAAGAATATATACATTAGAATACACTTGCAAAATCTATCCCATGCAAAAACAACACATGATGCTACTCTAAAGTAGAGGATGCTACTCTAGAGTAGATTAGTGAGGCATAAAGCCTCTGTTAGACATCCTTAGATTTTGGATTTAGTCTCTTATGTATTAATTCATAAAGAAAGAGGTCTAAGTTAGATGCATTATGTGCAAAGTTGATGTTTATTGGATACAACGATTACCATAAAGCTTCCTAGTTGGTAGACATTATTTTTAACAAACATACATTTAGTAGAGGCATCATTTTTTATAAGAGAGTTGGTGTTTCTCCATCCAATTTTAGATAAAAAATCAAATATGAAAATTGATAAAGGTGGCCATAATTGTGAGGCTGAAAACATCGGTGAAGTTGTATCATAAGGAGTGGGGGAAGTGCAACCCTCAAGGTTTGGTGAGTATGGAGAACAAGATGATGATGAGGCTGAAAATGTTCCAAATTAGGTTGAAGGCAATGCTAATTTGGAGGATATAAAAAAAAATAGAAAAAGCCCAAGCAATGTATGTGTGATTGAAGGAGTTTTTTCAACTAAGAGAAAAATGACCAAGAAAGAGATAGAAAAGATAAGGTAAGCAACATGTTTTTTATGCTTTAGTTGTTTCTGTTTGACATTGCTGAAAATGATGATTCAAAGAAAACCTTTAAGGAGGGTGAAGAGAGAGGCTTCTAATGCGAAGCAAGACAATGCTTCTATAATGATGTGGAACAAGAGCATTAGTTTGTTGGGATACCAAGGTGTGTTCAATAGACATACCCGATTCTACATCAATGCTAGAGGATTTGGAGTCTTTAGTTAACATAGACTATATTCGAATTATGAGTGAATGGTCATACAAAGGGTTGGTGATGTGACTTGTTCTACATGAGTGATGCTTGTTCATTTCTAGTTGTTGATTACTCACCATACTCAAAAGAGGCCCACACACATATTTTATAGTTTGCTTGCTTCAGATAAATTACTTATGATATGATCTATTAGGCATTGAGAGGCATAAAAAACAAACTGAGGTGCAAATTTATTGGTTCTTAAAAGATTAGGATTAAGATGGATTTATTATAGTCAACTAATTTTATATTCCTTTTTATGATTGTAACAATCTTTATTTTGGACACAAAACCAAGTCAACAACAAAGTTGTTACAACATATACTCATTATGAGCTCAACACCTAGATTTATTTTATTATTGTAGTCAACTAATTTTATATTTCTTTTTTATGACTATAACAATCTTTATTTTCTTTTGGAGGACACAAAATCCAGTCAACAACAAGCTCAAAGTTGGCTATTGCAACATATACTCATTATAAACCATGTCAACAATTACAACATATACTAATTATAAACCATGTCAATGATTGCGATATATAAGCTCAACACATCCATTTATTTTATTATTATAGTCAATTTATTTTATATTTCTTTTTTATGATTATAGCAATCTTTATTTTTTTAGAGGACACAAAACTAGGTCAAGAAGAGGCTCAAAGCAATTACAACACAAAACTAAGTCAACAACAAGACTCAAAGCTATTACAACATCAACATATACTCATTATAAACTTAAAATGTCACTTAAGAGTATAGAACTTGGGTGGGCACAATAACACTCCATACCATAACTAATGATGCTAAACCCAATTAACATTTTTCACTTATATATTATGGACCTTATCTTTTCTTTTAATTTGATTGATTAAATTCACATTTATTGTAAAATACAATTTGGTTCTCTTCATGCAATCAAAGTTGACTAGATCAATCGAGAGCATGTCTACACCATAAATCTCATGAAACCCCCAACTTTTAAATACTTAAAATATCGAATCAAAATAGGTCCACATTAATTATTATTTTATTTATTTATTATGAACCATTTTATTTTTTGATTTTTATATTATAGACTTCAAATTTTATTTTATTTATATTATTATATTATATTCCACATCTTCTCCATACCCATTACAAAATAAACCTATCTTCTCTAAACACCATAAAATTTAACATATTAAAATATAATTAATAAAACAAATTTTTTTTATACATCTTGTTAATTGGTCACTATATCTTTTAAACGGAATTGAAATTCAATAAATTAATTTTTATTTAATCTCACATTTTTTTTATTTTATTGAACTTAAATTAGTAACTCAACATAACAAACACTTTTATTACCACTAATTATTAGTCTCATTATAACCATATCACAACCGTATCACTAATTCATAAATACATATATTTTTTTAATTATTATTTTTAAAATTTTAGAATATAATTGCCCCACAGAAAACTGAGATGTATTTACAATGTCATGGAAATAAATTAAAGTTTGGAAGATGGGTACATGAAAAGTATCAGAGAACACACATTAAAATAAAAAAATATATAAAAAAAATCTATCATTATTATAATAAAAAAATAAAAATAAATTCATTCAAGCCTAAGATATTTTAAATATTATCGAGGTTGACCGTAGGTTTTTTTGTTTGATCCGTCGGGTGCTTAATATATACGTTGCATCAAATCCTTTTCATAATTTCTAAGACGCCTAGGAGTCTTTTGTGGCCATTTTGCATGCTGTTTCTTGATCTCTGTGCATTGGCCAACCAGCCCATTTTGATCTGCTTTGGTGTTGGGTTACGTGAAAGGGGCTTCTCAGGGTAAATCTTATATTACCCTTCGAAGGCTTATACCTTTCCAACTCTTGTACGCAATTTCGATTTTTACCATTTGGCTCTGTAACGGGAGTGTGATTGATTCTGAGGGCCTCTGGGGAATTTACATTTTACAGTGCAATTTTACTGAGTTTTGTGTGTGGTTGTTTGTGTCGGGTTAAGGTTACTGTGAGGATGGCACGCAAGGTTGATGATGAGTATGATTTCTTGTTCAAAGTGGTGTTGATTGGAGATTCAGGAGTGGGGAAGTCCAATCTTCTTTCCAGATTTACTCGTAATGAATTCTGCCTGGAGTCCAAATCTACCATCGGTGTGGAGTTTGCAACTCGAACAATCCAGGTGAAATGGTATTTCTGTGCCTTATTATAATTTTTCATCTCATTCTTTAAAATTTTGAAATTATTACTGTCAAAATTTGATCCAGTTTTGTGCCTGATTTACCTTGATTATATGGATTTTGAGATTGACATTGGACATATTCATTGACAATCTTAGGTGGGTCTAGTTTATATTCTTTTAAAATTTCTGGGTGGTTCAGAAATTTCATGTAGATATAGATGGATATAGAAATTTAATGATATGGGTGTTTGTTGTTTTCTTCATATTTTGTGGCTGAAAATTCCTTGTAACTTTATGTTTATATTTTTTCAAATAATTATACAAATCATGAATTTTGTGTCATGCCTTATTCCATAATGCTGGCCTTTTGTTCATAAGGGGTAATTCTAGGGTTGTATTTTTTTTAATAGTTGTAAAAATCAGGAATTGTGTGCCATGCCTTATTTCATAATGCTGGTCTTTGGTAAAAGCTTTTGTGGATAAGGTGGTTTATGAATCGTTATCCACACCAAAAGATGCGTCTATCTGCATAGCTTTGGGTGTAAGTCCAGGGATTGCTGTGATAACATTCTCTCTCACTCTGTTACTATTGTTGTTGGCAGTTTTGGTGTCATGCTTTATATGCACTCTCTACCTTGTGGCTGTTATCTAAGTGGTGTCCTTAATTGCAAGTTATCTTACCATAGATGCATATCTGTATGATAGGATTTGGATTTCGGTCTAGATCAATAATCTCATCTATCTCTGTCTTTTTCCTTGCTTGAAAATTTCAATGGCATTTCAGTGACCTTTTTATAAGGCTTCATTCAGAAATATTATACCATGTTTTGTTTCACAATGTGAATGTTTGTTCTGATTTAGGTTCTTTAATCTCCATATAATTTTGCTGGAAAATCGGGATATTTTTTTATTTGGGCTACTCAGAAATTTCATGTCTTATTTTGTAATTCAGAAAATTTGTCGCCTAACATGTTTCTGTCATTTTAAATCATGTATCTGTGTCTAGGCTTAGGTGCTTTATTTTGATTTGGAATCTTCTTTAAATGTGTTTTCTTCTGGAAACTTCCTGGGGGATTTCTGTTTTGGATATTTTAAATAATGCCTTATTTCATTGTTTTAGTGTTTGGATTCAATTTTTTTTCTCTATTGAAAAGTCTATATTGTTTAACGTCTTTTTCATATTGAAACTTCTTATTTTTTATTTTCTATGTTTCTGAGATATCTTGGGCCATTTGGTGAATCTTTCTGTTTGGTGATTCTGAAAGCTTAAATTATGGCATGTTTCACACTTAGTGTTTGGGTTTGAGTTTTTATTTTTTCATATTTTTGTTAGAAAATTTCTTGGTATCTGGGTTTAATTTCTTTTCCATGTTGAAACTTCTTAGGGTTTTTATTTTTCATAATTGAGAATTAGGTCATTTTTCAAATCTTTTTGTTAGTGTGATATGGCATATTTCACGCTAGTGTTTTGGTTCACTGTTAAATTATTTTTGTTTCTTATTTTTTTAAGGAATTTTTTTTTTTTTTTCGAAGGAAAACACTTAGTGGAAAACCTTTTGAATACTTCTCCATGATCCATGGATGGTAAATAGGTAAACCATTGGCTTTGATTATGCAGCCTATCCCCGAGGGGATCAAGAGAGTCAAACTTGTTACCTCCCCAACTTTGGGGGAAAGATCTCACATCTGGCTCATGACTGCTTGAGCTAACCCTTGAGACTAGAAAGCTCCTTGTTATTTAGGTTTACATTCTTTTTTTTATGTTAAAACTTCTTATTTTTTAATTTCTTCTTCATATGACTAAGAATCCTAGGTATTATTTTGTCTCATTTATGGGTTAATTTTGAGAGTTCAAATCATGCTCTACACTGACTTGTAATGTAGGTATCTGGCTTAGGTTTTCCCATCTTCATATTTTTTTATTGAAAACTTGATTGAGTTCAAGTTTTTCTCATTGCATTCTGAAATTTCATATTGCATTTTAACCCTGTTCCTAGATCATTTCTCAATAGATCTAAGTGTGAGAAATGTTGGTAATTTCCATAGAGCTGTAATTTATAATTTGGGTGTCAAGGTTTTGTAAATTCGTGCATTTCAATGCTCTTAGGTGTAATATGAAACATGATCTATGATTAGCTGAAACTTGGTTAGTGAGAGAGTGCAGGATTACTGCTCCTTTGTACATTTTGCCTTGTTGTTGAGGCCTGTATCGTGTCAACTTTAGATAAACCCACTTAAATTAACATTTGACCAACATAGACAACAGATTCTGGGAGTACTAAACCAACATTATGTTGGTCCCATTGGAATAGAGACCTGACTACCAATGGCGCACTGTGGGAGATATTTATTTTCTTATAGTTCGTAATAAACACAATTTGGGGATATATTCCTAGTGTCCACCTGCCCTGCTTGTTTACAGTGGATTTGATTGCATCATTAACGCAGAGAAATATATTTTGACAGTCTTGAAGGTGTATGTGGAAATGTTTTGCTTTTACTTTTCAGAATCAACGTCAGAGGGATTTTTTAGTCTTGATGGGAATGGTGCTATTCGTTGTCCTTTTTGAGTAACTGCTTGTGGGAAGTATGGAGGGTATATTCATCACAGACACAAATTTCTGTTTATTGCCTATCCCTGCTGGAAGTTGAAACTTGAAGCTCCTAGCTTGCTTACTTACCTAGTCGTTACGTAATCTTTTGGTTACGTTCTGTCAGTGGATTCTGAAAAGTATCCACATTTGCTATTGTCTGTATGCAGTTACGGAATTTGTTTGGTTGCTGTCTCGCTCCAAGTACTTTCCAGGCTATTTGGGAATTGATTGCCTTATACATGTGTTTCCATGTTCTGCTATTATACAATCAATAGGCGGTTAGTTTTAGCAATACTTAAATTTTTCATCAAAACCTTGTATACACAAATATGCATTAGGTTGTTCATTACGTCACTTTTGACTGAACGGTTTTCGTCAGCCTTAATCAAGACTTAAGTAAGCAAGGAGAAATTTTGTAGCTGTAGAATTTATATGGTATTTTCTGAAATGCGGAAATTATGGAACGAACAGCTAATTAAGTCGGTCCAAATTTTACAGTTTTTGACGAACAACAATTTTTTATGGAAATTTGTTTCCTTCAAGAACTGTAAAACTTCGTATATACTATTACTTAATCATTTGTTCCTTACAGAAGGCAAAAATTCCACAAAAACCAAAAGATGCAGTAAATAGGAATTCAAAACTGAGGTTCTTTATCCTTTCTTGCAATGATTATACTATATAGACTTTGATTTTAAGGACAAAAAATTGAGTAACCAGTCAGACAACAATTCTAATGTGCCTTTCAGTATTTCCTGCACATGAATAAAATCTGAAATAGGCCGAAGTTTGTAAGAAATTGGTCAATTGAAACAGGCCAAAGGATTTTAGAGATTTGGTTAGATAATCTCTATCTGTTAAGTAGAATGCACCAATTGTCATGTTTTATTTTAATTGATCTATTGATTTTACTGTTCTATTCATTATTTGGAATCGTTGCTGTTCTAAATACAACGAGAACATGGCCCAAATGCTATGGCAGTGTTTCTTCAGCTTTACATGCGTCATTTATTTTGAAATTTCCATTAGACAATTGGATCAAATCTTCCCTTCTTATATTGAAACCTTTACTTGAAATTGATTAGATTTTGCTTGCTGTATGGTGTCTGAGCATTTTTGTCTATAAATAAGACATTGACATGTGAGACTCTTTCTTGTTCAATTTGTATGCCTCTAACATATGAATGTGCCTCTCTCCTCAGCGTTTTATTCAGAACTTTTCATTGCTGGTGTTCTTATGAAATCAACCTGAGATTTTAATCTTCTGCTTTTCCAGTCAAGAGCACTGTATTGTTTGCAATTATGTAGTTTGCCTGCAGAACTCCATACTGCTTGAATGAAATCAGAGTGCATCTTAAACTTTAAATTGGTCACATTAATCATAAGCTATATAAGTTGCTATTTTTGAAAACATCTCCCTTTGGTTAACAGGTAGATGGCAAGACAATCAAGGCACAGATATGGGATACAGCTGGCCAAGAGAGGTATCGTGCAATCACAAGTGCTTATTACAGAGGTGCAGTGGGAGCCTTGTTGGTGTATGATATTACAAAGAATGCCACTTTTGATAACGTGAAGCGGTGGCTCCGAGAATTGAGAGACCATGCTGATTCAAACATTGTTATCATGTTGGTTGGCAATAAATCCGACTTGAGCCATATGAGGGCTGTGCCAATAGATGATGCACAGGATTTTGCTGAAAAAGAGGGCCTTTCTTTCATGGAAACATCCGCATTGGAGTCTACAAATGTGGAGAAATCATTTCAGTCAATTCTTACTGAAATCTATCAGATTGTCAAAAGGAAGTCACTTGCAGCAGAGGAGGCAGCCTCTGCTGGGCCTAGTCAGGGAACTCCAATTAATGTGAGTGATGCTGAAACAATTGCAAAAAAGAGAAGTTGCTGCCTTTAAGTTTATATGTTTTTCCATGTAATCTAGACATGGTAAGTCCATTCGAGTCGTCTAGGATTAGTTGCTGTATAGTCAAGTATTCATTCTGCGAGTTTCCTTGTGTGTTTTGGTTTATGGTAACTTCATACGTGGGTGAGATTATTTTTATGTATTTTAAGTGTCTGCCTAGAGAAGCATCATCGCTAGAAATAAGGAGGATGCCTTGTCTGTAGCTCTGAAACTTATTTCAGAAGGTGAGCAGTGAGCTTGGGTTATTTGTGAGCTCTTAGCTAGATAGCAACAGATAGATGTTTATTTTGTTATATTGCAATGGTCTTTTGGTTGCACGACTTCAAAACTTTTCTGTGTCTATCAGAAGTTATCAGATGACCATATTAGAATGTTTCCAAATTATCGGAACGGGGCTTTGTTGGGGTTCTCAAATTACTCTTCTCTCAGAATGTTTCCAAATTATCAGAACAGGTGTCTGTTGGTGTTCTTAAATTACTTTATTTGAACATACTTGAATACACAACTTTTATGGAATACAATTTTGTACTTGGCCTTTTCAGAACAGGTGTCTGTTGGTGTTCTTGGATTATTCAAGTCTTCAGTTATAATTATAGATGAAATAATATCCGATTATTCCCAATGCAAACAAAGAAACGACTATTTTTCCTAATATTTCTGATAATTTCCCAATTATTGCCAATTTAATCTTTTCGTGACCCTTGCCGATTAATTGCTGATTACAATTATATCATCTATGGTTATAATCAGTCTTTATTCTATAAAAAGCATGTGTGAAGTCTTAGTTTGAATTGCATTTGCAATATTGTTATGGAAATTGAATTTTTAACTCTGCCTTCTCATGACATTTTGATAATGGACATATATCTGAGATGGAGTCCATTTGATGTGAACCACATTGTTTTCAAGGTAGTCTTTGTATTTAAGGTGTCATTGTTTCATTAGGACTTTTTGATTTTGAGCTGGCAAATCTCAGGCTTGGGAGGTCTGTAGTATGTACAAGTTGGTTATGAATTTTGGGATACGGGGGCTTTTATCTTCAGTTGTAGAAATATGTGAGACTACCTAATCACGCTGCACACAAGGGCTTGTCCATTTGAGTGTGTTGCATGTAATTGCTAGCATTCAGATATTCCAGTGAATGTAAAATTGTTCACAATTTCATGTTTGATTAGTTACATCGATATGTGAGCTATTTTACCAGAGGCAATTAAGTGTTAAAATGCAACTTAAGTATCGTAACCCAAATTTTGCTTACGAGATGGATGTTACAATTATTCCTTTGCAAAGATTGCCATAGTAAATTTTAGATGCCTATGAACTAGTTATGTTTTGCTTGACATTATGTAGTTGTTTGAAGTTGAGATACCCAATTTGTTTTTTCTTTGAGCAACGAGTGAGAATTCTAATGGGGTCTTTCTCAATAACCAGGATTCTTAAAATGAAAACTTGAGATTTCAATATTGATGGTACAAGAACCCTCCTTGTAAGACAAACAGATCAAAGGAGAGTGTGTCCCATTCCTGTACAGAGCATACAATTTCAGAAACATGTTCGATACATTTAGTATCACTAGTAAATTTATTGGAAGCGTCCTGTTTTTACAGACAGTCCACATTTTGGAACACACTACATTTTGGAGGTTTCCTGTTTTTTTAAAAAGACAATGAAATTCTTACGAAAGCTGAAAAAAAGTGACAGTCCACATTCTGGAACACATTATATTTTGGAGGTTTCCTGTTTTTTGAAAAAGACAATGAAATTCTTACCAAAGCTGAAAAAAAAGTGACAGTTCACACTCTGGAACACACTACATTTTGGAGGTTTCCTGTTTTTTAAAAAAGACAATGAAATTCTTACCAAAGCTGAAAAAAAAGTGGACTACCGCATCCCTTTTGCTACTCATTGCTACCAAGGGGTTAATTTTGAGAAGCAATATAATAAATTAATCAAAATGGTGTTTCCTTTTGGAGGCAGGAGGTTAACTAGTTTCTCTGTGGACACTGAGAAAATAGATTTAGTATCACTAGTAAATCACCTTTCTTGAACTTAGAATAAATGGTTAAAGCACACCGAAACACAGAATGCTTACCAGTGTTTGGAAGCGAGATTTATATTTTGATAGAAAAGTAGCTATAGAACTATGACAAGTTCATATCCTTCACAAGCCTTAACCATTTGTAGTTAAAATGCATGCGGCAAAGGTATTTGGGAATGAGTAAATGGAGTAACTATACTGTTGCCCTTCGTCTTCAAATACTCTTTGACACAAACCCTGAATACTGACATATGATGGTCAAGTTAACATTGAGAAACTCAATCGATGATTGAAACAACAAGATGTCTATTTTAGCATTTATGAGATTAAACAACCCAAAAGATTCCCATTTGCCTGGTTGAAAATATTTGGACATGCTTTGTTATAGTGGGAGAGCTATGTAGATGCCTATGGTTACAAAATGGGAGAATTTCAAGGAATCATTGAGATCACAGTTCTCTTTCATAGGCTATGAAGAGGAACAACTCATGAAGTGGCAATACCTTTGGCAAGAACAAGTACAAACTATACAAGTATACATGTTTGAATTCCAGAAGCACTCCATCATGTTGGGTATTTATTTGGAAGACCCTAGGGTAGTAGTGAAATACTTTGGTGGCATATTTAGCCATATTTGAAGGCAATTGTAGTGGTTGAATGTGAAAAACATACATGAGGCAAGCAAGAAAGCTTTGTGTTGAGCTTGACTTCAAGAAGGGGCAACAACAAAAGGGCCAAGAAGAGACCATCAAACATAAAGGTAAGAAGATTGCAACCACAATGTAGAGAGGGAAATATCCCGGGAAGTACTGCAAACACTATGATGTAGATGGGCACATGGAAAAGCCTTGGAAGCTTCATCCAGAATTGCATCGAAAATGGTATGAATTCCTAAAAGGAGGAATGACAACTACCAAAGAAACAATGGTAGACAATACCTTTGATGTGGATGAAAAATCGGTTTCCACCACACTACAAGGAAGGGCAAGTGGAGATAGAGTCACACTATCCCAAATCAAAGTTCAAACGAAGAACTAGAAGGTAAATGCCTTCAGTGATAGTAGTTCTCAATGTATTTATAATTTCAATCTTAGTTGATGAGCTTGGTCTAGAGACTTATGATCTAGTGCATTGATGTTCATTGGAATAGTTACAAGAGAAATCTACCATGAGAGTCATCAAAAGATCTAAAATTAGATTTGCCATTAATGTTGACTATGTTGATGAAGTAGAGTGTGATGCAGCATCTTTGGATGCATGTGAAGTGATGTTTGGTCATTCCTATTTATGGGATAGGGATGCAACCTTTGATAGGAAACACAAAAAATATCATGTGTTTAAAGGTAGTAGGCCCTATCTCATCAAAGCACATTAGTGGAGAAACAAAATATCCTTGCTAGCAACAAAATAAAGACAATTAGGAAAATTGATCAAGACATGCTAGAAGAAAGTCGTTTTTATAATCAATGTAGTAGCGGAGTTGGAGAAACAAGTGGAGGATATGTGCACCCATCTTTTCTATTAGTAAGCTTTTGGGACCCAAAAGTTCCTTTTGGGGAGGTATGGGATGAAAATGAATCATTGATAAAGAAATGGTTCTTCTAATGCCTTTTTATGTTCAAGTTTGGTGCTCAAGTTGTAGGTGTAATGGCCTTGAAGCCTTCATAAAAACCTTAGTTGAAGCCCTGTTTTCATGCCTTAGGGAGTATTATGCATGTAGAGAAGTGGGTAAGGGGGAGTGGGATCCTAGCTCCATGCCTCACATTATCTGTAGTAAAGCTAAGAGTTCAAAAATAGACTAAAGCAAGGCTACATAGAGATAGGCATGTGAAGTTTTCAAACATGAAGATTGTAGCGAAGTTGAATGGTGGCGTTACCTTTGCTGCCCCACTCAAACTTAAGGCATGCAGAGGGGATGCTCGTGGTAGATAGCATGCAGATATAAGGCAGGGCTCTAGATGGAGTGTTACCTCTGCCCTTAGTGCTTTGTGCATTGTGCACTGTATAAGAAGCAAAGGCTGGTGGAAAGCATGGAAAGTATGAGATATGTGACACCTCCATGTTCTGCGCTCCACATGATGACAAAAGTAGAAGCTTGTGCAAAGTGAAGAAAGAAAAACTCCGAGACAAAGAATACCTTGCCCAACCTAGTAGGATACAATACAACAAATATGAAGGAGCCATGTGACATCCACATTGGCGGAAAATAACCTTAAAAGAAGAATTGGGGTGTTTGTGAAGGCATAGTGGGCAATGGTTTTTATTTTTATTTATTTTTTTGTTTGGGGGGGAACTCTTGACCTTCTATGAGGAATGATAATTATTGGGGAAAAGGCAATAAAGAGTCAGAATCGAGAGAAGAGAAGGAGGATTAGGCACTGAAAGCCAAAAGCTTGGGAGGTTAAGGGTGCAACAACAAAAACATAGAGGACTCTAAAGAAGAACTTTGTTCCTAGATCAAAAGGATGAAGTGGATTCCTTGTCCATGGAGAACAAAGATAGTCTTTGAGATAAAACAACAATATGCAAGACAACCTAGGAGTAAAAGATTACACAAATTCATTGTTAGTGTAAAGCTTTCCATTTGTAATAATTCTTGAGCGTTGAAAGAGCCAAACAAAGCCCATTTCTTGCTAGTTTTCCTAAAATGAGTTTCCAAGATTAAATTCTTTGTCTTGTTACTGTGTAAGTTTTTTTCAGCACTATTTTCTTCATTTAAGTTACACTTCGTAAGTAATATGCAAGCATACTTTATACACTTAAATAGCAAACATAGATAAACCATTTCATTTCTGCAACATTAATTGAGGTCCACACTAGTGGATCGACTCAACTACACATTGAGTGATTACAAGTCACTTACACTTAATGCATGATTGCCCTTACTGGTGGCTATGGTTGACTTAGTGTTCCCTTTGTGGTTGTTAGTGCCATTGATTGTAAGCTATTAATGGGTCAATAATTTCCCCATAATGGTTGTTAGGGATGGGGTTAGGGAATCTAACCCTAATACTTATAAAATGTGGTTCGCACCTCAATTGTAATTACTAAAATGTGTATGTATTCATCATTATTTGGGTACGAGTATACCCACCAAACACTTACATGTACTGTATAACATTAGCGTATTTCTGGTTTTGCATATGTGATTATGTCCTCTTTAAACTAAGATCATTTATTTCATTAAGTTTGAACTCCTATTCAATGCTTGCAATGTGTTGATGAACAAATCTGTCATAAATTTTGCATTGATATTGCAATGGCCTATGCTAAATATTCAATGCTTGAAATGTGTTTATGAACAAATCTACAATGAATCTTGCATTGATATTGCAATGGTCTATGCTAAATATTTGTGTTTGTTGATTGTAAGACAAACTATTTTTGATGAAAATTTTACAACAAGGAGGCAAGCTCCTCACAAGAGAGCTTAAGGCTTGTAATACACTATGAATTGTACCATTCATGTGGGGTTTGAAATTAGTGATTGGCCATCTCAATTGAAGTGTGCTTTGTGTTTTTTTTGTGACACTTTTTCATAACATTTTTAGCTCCAATTCAATTCTCTTTCAAGCAAACAATACAGAGGGCTTGCTAGATCTCATTGGATTGTGGTTGCACTCCCTCTAAGCCTAAGGGGATGCATATAGTTATCTCTCACTACTCCTTTGAATCAATCACAATGTTTATTTCCAGATTTTGTGGGTTTTATTTTTTTGGAGAATTGAAACCTCATCCATGGTTTCATGTCCTTTCTTAGTTGTTTTCTCTCTACATTTTATTAGGTGCTATGAGTTGTAGCTTAGGTTTTGACCAACCTGTGCAACAACATAATTCCTGCATGGAGCTTATGTTACCCTAACCATGATAGCAAAATTTGGTTACTAAGATTTGGTAGTGGTATGAAATTTGGTGAATTTTTTAGTGAATTATTATTTTTTAATTTAATGTGTATTATTGTAAAAAAATGTGTATTTTCATATCTATGAGATGTATAAGTACTTTTGTATTGGTGTTGTATGGATTTTTTATCATTTTTTTTTTCCAAATTGAATCGTATGGAAATTCATCTTTGTATTCGATTCTTTCTACTATGCCGTACACCTCATAATCCTATGATGGGTTGCCTTCTTTAGTGTGATCACTGCCCTCATAGCTCTCTAATCCACACATACAATGTGTGTGGTGCTTAACTACTCATGTCACATACATTTGCAACCCAAACACTAAATATTTTGGGCCTCCTTTAATCCATGATCTTTTCTCTCCACATGGTGAATGTAGTCAAATTTAAGACAACAAATTTGGGTATGAGTTACATTTTGAAATCCCTCATGTCCACTAGATCTAAAGCTATGATTGTAAGATGAAGTTAAAATACATTTTCAAAAAAAATATTTTGGCATTGATCTTCCACTTCAAAGGCTTCTTTAATCATATATACTTTAAAATTATTTCCCCTTAGTGTTAGTAAATATTTATGGGTGTTAGTGTGGACACCTAAGAGCAACTTTCCTTACGAGTTTACTTTGGGAACATTTTGCGGTAATGATGACCTTATTGGAGGAAATTTATAGAGGCGACACTTTTTTTAAGACAATTAATTATTAGGAGGGTCTTTATTTTCTCTAAATATTTTTTTTCCTTTGAGACGGGGAAAGGGGCATTATTATTTTGTACCTAAGGGACGTTACTGTTTTTCCCTAGATTTTCTTTCTCTTGAAGGTTAATGTAATTTTTTGTAGGGCCCCTTGCATTCTGTGTGCCTTGTTCATAAATTTTGCAATTTGCTAACCACATTGACTATTGCAGGATACTTATATATTGTATGTCATTGATGGTCTTTGATAGAGAAGAAGCATTGTTTCTTTGAAAAGGTTGTGATGAAGAACAATTGCTAATTTAGAAATGCCTTGATAAGGTTGTTGCCTTGTGGGCCACTAATGATAAATATTGTAATGGAGTGGTTTTCTTGCAACCCATTACTGATAAAATTCGTAATGAAGTTGCTTATTTATTCCCAACAACAAGATAATATTGATTAATTATAAAATGCTAATATTAGGCTTAAGATGTAGATTGATTCATTGAAGGGAACTAATACTTAGGTACAAGATGAGGGCAATTTTTTGCGGCACTATTTTTTCAACTTCTCGAGGTTGTTCCACTTTAGAATGACAATGTTTGTTTTTTTGATGAATATTAGGTCTTGAAATAATATTATGATCTCTTACATCTCTTACATCAACAATTGAATGGGAAGAACAAGTCCATCCACAATTTGGAGCATTGCAATTGAGACCATGTAGAAGAAATACGTGAATTAAGAAGCATAACCAAAGGTCATTTGGATGATTGCATTAGTAAATTACTAGCTTTTCTTTTGTCTATTTTTAAGAATTATGATGGACTATTTGATAGACATATTCTTTGTATATATGAGATGCAAGAATTAAAAACCAATAAGCACTATGGATGAATTATCATAAAAGGAAGAATTTCTTGACTCTTTGGAAGAGGATGTTTCGTGCTTCACACAAAATATCCTTGTTTATTTTAATGCATCTCCTCTTGTCATTATGACTATTCATGAGCATTCTTCTCTTGGTATTGGTGATTTGAATGAAGAGAGAAGGAAGAT
>JZKD02S1754097.1:97151-111846 GCA_000966675.3 Picea glauca
GACACAACTAAGTAGTCTAGAATCTCAGATCCAATCCAACCATATCATCATTGAGAGGGTTTTATCATCAAGGAATAATCATGTTAAATCATCATCAAAGAACATCAATGCTACATAACCATTATGAATAATATCATTGTTAACATTAATAGAGTTAAGTAGATCATAAATAATGAATATTATTGATCATTACAATCCAAGCAACCATGTAGGTATCTATATCTATTGTAGTCAATCATCAATATATGATCTGTAAATTATCGTGAATATTCCACTAGAATAGTTTTTCATAATAGATTTAATAAAACACTGAAATCTTTACTGTTAAGGTTAATTTCCTTTCGATCTTCAGAATATTTAGTTACTAATAAAATAGATAAAATGAAAAAAAATAGAGAACAGAAAAACACATTCACACCATCCACAAATAAATACAAGATATGACCCTGGAAACCCAATACGGGAGAAAAGCTAGCTAGAAGGTGAAGTTTCTATGCTCTCTTTTCTCTGGTAAAGAAATGATGCTAGTACAAATAAAGAGACACTCTCTCTGGAGTTTACTTTTCCATGTGTCCTGTATGGCTACTATAGAATCCTTTCTCCTCTGTTAAGCCCACAAAATACCACTCCCATATGTTTTTCTCAGTTATGGAACAAGATACAATGCAAAAGATTGGAATCTCTTCTCCTCTTAGTGACTCGGTATTTAACATAGCCCAATACCCATCTAGGGATAGTTTTTTGAGTTCCTCAACCTTCAATTGTGATAATTTTTTGGACCTTCTAGAATTTTCTTAGAAAATCCACTACGTGGCTAGCCCCACATGTCTACGTAATGGAGGTTGGTGTGGCATCCACTCGCACCATGGTGATCAATATGGTAGGTCAACTTGCGAGAGGCATAAATTTCTCATACGAACTTCAATTGACGAATGATCGACGTCGTTGGATAGGTATCGACGTGTAGAATTTAGAATATTTCTGCATAGTAAGGTTTGGACCCAAAAAAAGGTCATTTGATGCCTCAAAATTTGGGCCAGTCGTCGAAATGGCCCTACAAGTTGATTCCTCCAATTTTTCCACCCAAAAAGTAGTGAGATAGATGAAAAATAATATAATCATCCAATATGAATCATAGTTCCCCATTTAGGGAGAATTTTGGTCCCCAAAATATTTACTGAATGAGGTGAGGAAATTTTTCCTCTACCTTCTCCCTGGAGTACCATTTTGCTTTGCCTGGAAGTTGTCCTTTCAACCCAATCTTACAAAGGTCATGCTTGATGCAGATTATTTTTGGAACGAAATAAAAGAAGAGATATTACAAAGAAGTGCACATAAATATTACCAGAAACAGAGAAATACAATAATACATGATTTCTATTAATGAAATAAATGTACAAAGACTATAAAAATATATAGTGAAAGACTCACTAGAATGGTGGCGGCTTATCTCTGAGAAGAGATGTGACAGCTACACTCATTCAAAATAATACGAGTGCATCGAGGCTCTGAAGGCATTTTTATAATAAACATGAATTCCAAAACCATACACATCGAAAAACCTAACCCTAGGAGATGAAGCACCAAAAGTCACGTGGGCTTCGTTGGGGTAAGTTAGTACATCAACTTCCTGGGGTCATAAATTTTGCATACAATCTCCATTTTAGGCGTGTGATAGCCCATTGAAAATGAATTTTTGACTATTACACATTATTCCATCAAAATCTGACTCCATCTACATTTTGACTATAGTAATCCAAGAAAACATTGTTTAGGGCCCCAAAACGGCCCTGGAAGTACATAAAGATGTACTGACATGAAAAATTCCAAAATAAGTCAGTTGGAGTAGGTGGGAAGCCACCATTATCCACATGGATGTTGTGTAGGGCTTCAAGACAGCCCCAGAAGCACAAAACCCACAATTACAAGGAAATGTCCCCATTATAGAGAAACGTGTTGAACTGAAAACTGTCAAGATGAGCCAATTGGAATTTGCAACAGGTGGGTGGCCACCAATATCCACCTATATCATTCCTTCCCCATTAGGAAGCAATGGTATCCATTGTGTTTATTGCTCGAGGAAGAGGGGAAATAATTTGTTGAATCTGAATCTTGGTGCATTGTGTGCCTTACTGGAGATTTTGTGTTGCTTGGTTTGTGGAAGGATGTCACAAACCTGTTGTTGGCGGGTTTGAATCTATTCCACCAACCTATTATCTTTGGGTGTAAAGACCCCAATCGTATGACTACAAGTGAAGAAGAAACTGAAATTTTTTTCTTTTCTTTTTAGAGCAGGAAGGCAATGACGACAACAGTTATACCACACAACCTAACAACTAACTCCACACACGTAGATCAAGAAACAAATAACTATGACTCCACGCACTAGCACAATGAGAAATTGGGTGAAACATGTGTAAATCAATATATAGAAACTACTACCCGACCGACAAAAACATGACAATGCCTACAACCTAAAGAACAAAATCCACAATCCTGACACAACGGCCTCGATGACTAGTAACTAAAACCTCTATGGCACGCAAAACCAAACACAAGAAAGCGTTACAACCCAAGAACCAACAACAAACTTACAACGATCAACAACACCCACAACAGAAAGCACAGACTCCGGCCAAGTTATCATTTGCCTCTATCCAATAGGGTGCGTCATGATCCCCTCATCAAGAATCATGTCGTCCCCAGGTGATAGGTGTGATGATAACCCTGGCACAAAATAACCTATCTGGACCAAGGACTCAAGATAAATCCAATGATCCAGGAGCCAAAATAACTGACAAGAAGACTACGTCTATGCCCTCAAGCAATAGGTCGACAAGACATGAGATGATGTTATTCAAATAAAAATTGTGCAAACTATTACACAACTTCGTCAACAAACAAAACCATTATCTATTAAGCCAGATGCCTAAGTGCGAAGGAGTGAATTATTATCAAATTACTTGGTTCATAAATGTTATCATAAGGTAAATTAAAACAAGCGCTTAACAAAATCAATAAGCTAACTAACAATTACCTACTTACCATTAATAAGTGGACTATTGATCTCTATTGCTTATAAAATAATCGACTTCGCGGTCTAAATTAACAAGTCTAAATTAATCAAAATTAAAACTGTATATAATCGATGTCACACTAACAGAGCTAGTCTGAATGCATTGCTAGCATGCAATTAACACTATTCACAATTCTAATTACCCATGTTGACCAGTCTAAATTAATCACTTAAACAATCTTAACAGGTCTAAATCAACAACATTAACAATATATAATAACATTGACAATATCAACAAGATTAACAATATTGACAAGTCCAAATTTCATCGATGGCATGTCATTAACAATATCAACAATATATATTAATCGTTGTTCACTAAAACACCACTGTTGTCTAATCAATGCATGAATCACTGACATTATAAATCATTTTCATTTAAATATAAGTTGATGTCCTTTCAAATTGAATAATTATAATGAAATCACTATCTATGGACGCAGATAGGATCTATATAATAAATGTGATATCTAACAATCTATAAAATAAAATCACCATCTATATGCTCTATAAAAGGAGGTGCTATCTACGTCAATTGCAGTCTGCAATCAATTGATGTCTGCATACGATTGGATGTCTATATAATCAATGCCATAAAAATACTAGATGTCAGGCATATAGTTTTCTAATTAACAGAAGGAGGAAATGATGGACATCATAATAATATGTTGTGAGGTATCGCTATGTAAATAAAACTGCAGGATTAATGTTGTCAAGATTATAAGGCATGTTGTTTTTCAATATGGTAATCGGTGTCATCAAATGAAGTGTTGTCTATCCAGTATAAAATTGTTGTCGAACATTTATAAAAACGTGCAGTCTATTAAATAAAATTGTTGTCGGTTATATATAGGCATTGTTCATCACATCAACATTAATATATCTATAAGCATAAGAAAAATTGTATTGATAATTGTGTTGGCCCATTCACGATGTCTTTCCAATTTACATATTAAATTCACAGTATCTCTGAGTATAATAAATTTATTACCAAGGGAAATATAAATCAATGACCCGCTTTAAGATGCTTTCAAAGTCATAAAACGCAGTCCAGGGCATATGTAACAGGCAGAGTGCATAATGGTAAATATGGCACAGTAGAAATGAATTCGCAGGGTGGCTAAAGGCTAAGAAAGGTGGATCGTTGCCTAGCACACAATGAACACGTAGGCATAAAGTAAAAAAAAAAGGGGATTTGTTGTTGATCAGGTGAAAAAAATGCAGCATTCCAGGTAAAGGAAATCGATGTGGTTTACCATGGAGAATGCCCCCCCCAAAAAAAAACACACGAAATTCCCAATCATTGAAGCGTTTGGTTTAACACATAATCATGATAAAAAAGGGGGTGAAATCGTAGTCACGCAATGAATGAAAATTCACAGTCAAATAAATGTGTAACATAGCTGAGGAAGGCACGTTGTCAAATTCATTGTGATATACAATTCATGGTGGAATAAAATGTTGATATATAAAGTCAATATTGCAGCGATATAAAAACACAGTGATACAAATTCGTAGTGAAAAAAATGCAGATATATAAAAACCGTGCATGATGCCAAAACCGTGGATCAGAAATTGTGCAATGTGGCAATAAAATCATGGATTGATAACTGTGTAGAGGGCGTTTATTGTTTACAACTAGCTAGGTGTTATCATCAAGCTCGATGGGTTTCATTCAAGAAAAAAAAAATGTTAAGTTTTATTATAAGATATCGCAATCAATAAAAGGAAAAAAAATGATGTCATGAAGACTCAATCTCAGTCATAATGCAAGGAAAAATAAGTTGTCCATTACCAAGTTTAAAATGTATAAACGATAGCTGATTAATAAATAAATATCTCTGCACAATGAAGGGTAAATTTGAGTTATAAAATGTATAAATAAAGGTAAATTCGCGGGGTAGATTTGCCATCCAAATAATCAATCATAGAGCATAATTTTGTGGTTGAAAACTTGCAAGGAGCCACAGATTCGTAGTGTTTACGTATCCTGATCACATAGTAAAAAAGGGATTTGTGGTGCAATTTAAAATTCAATCATTGTGTGTAAGATGTCAAGGAGAGTGGTTTGAATGCTAGGTAAATGTGGGTGAAAATGCAGACAGAAAAGATAAAAAATACGCAGAGGTATTCAATCTCAAGAAGGCACAAGACAATCCATCAACCAGGAACAATCAATAAGGGTAGATAGCTGGGAAAAAACATCCTTCGCTCATCATCCATGCACAGAAAATAAAGGCATTAGAATCTATAGGTCTCTATGCACCAAAGTGACGACCGTCGATTCGTCTCTTGGCTAACTTCTCAAATGTGGACTGATGATCTAGGGATGAGGACAAATGATAAAGCACAATCCTTTCATAATAATCAATAAAACAAAGCAAAACAGTCATAGCAATCAGGGATCGAGTTGCCAAGGAAATCAATTCAAATGCAACGAGCGTAAAGTTATGATGACCTTAAGTTCTTGATTAAAAACACTGACTAAAACACATTTCATTACACAATAGAAGTATAGTAAGGAAAACACAAGAACAAAATTAATCAACCATTCAAAATAACGCTTGTGTATTGTGTCCCAAGGCGACTTCTCTGACTCGTTGTCCTGTGCATGCTTCATCCAGCTCCCGCTTGCCGACCGATGTGACTTCACTGGTACCTCCCAACCAACACTAGGGGTACTCTTCTTCCCCTTGAGCCCCTCGAGCTGCAAACAGGCCATGCACACTAAACGATGGAACATCTAGCACCTAGCTTGCCTCGCAAGTTCGAGTTACCACTCGTTACCCGAGTTGGGTATCCCAACTCCCACAAGATAAGTCAGTCAAGACAAAAATTATGCAACGTAATGTTATGCATGAAGAAGAGATCCATACTCCTCCTCCTCCATCCTTTTTATAGAGGTTCTAAGTGATTTCTTTCCCAAATTCCCATTTAATTTATTTTTCATTAATTTAATTCAGAAAAAACCTCCCCCGTACACATGTCACCCATCCCCCTAGTTGCACCAAAAATTAATTTCATTAATTATTAAATTACTCCTATTTCCATCACCCACCTAAAATCATTCCTAAAATCACTCCTTGGTGTCCCCATATTCCCTTACATTTTAAATGACTCACACCCTTACTAAATTCATAGTTGAGTTCAATTTAGAAAGTTCTTAAAGGAAAGATTCCTTACTAAGTTAGTCATTCTTCTTTTTCCTTGTGTTTCCCTTTTTATTTATGTTTCCCCTTTTCCCCTTAGTTTCCTATTTCTTTTAAGCTTCCCTCTTTTCCCTTCTTAACTAAAAATCAATTTAGCAAGCGTAGAAAAAACAATAATTTCCCCCTTTTTTTTTAATTTAATCCCCCAAACTAATTTTATTTTAATAAATTAATTGAATTTCTTACCCCCTTCTCGTCCCATGTTTAATGATGATGATTATTATTATTTTTTACCACAAGCATCACTTAGACCTAGATTTTAATTTCCTAGGCTAGGCGACATTCTTATTAGGGAATTTGTTTTTAAATCTTTCTTATCACATCATTCGTTCTAAGGCCATCTAGGTTTATTCACTTATTAGTAAACAACGTGACGTGCCCTTCAAGACGCACTAGGTTCTCCAAGAGTGCCACTCGCCTCATTTCATTTCCCTTACACGACATTCCCTTCAGGATGCACTACGTGCTCCAAGGGTGCCACTCGCCTCTTTCTGTTTTACTTGTGCGACATGCCCTTTAGGACACACTATGTGCTCCAAGGGTGCCACTCGCCTCTTTCTGTTTTTCTTCTGTGACATACCCTTCAAGACGCACTACGTGCTCCAAGGGTGCCACTTGCCTCTTGTCTGACTTGGTAGACATCAAAAACCTCTGGATTCAATACTCTGCCAGGTGATCTTGTGGGAGACTAAGGGATTATAAGGAATACGGCCCCTGCCTTATTGCGTGCCCCTTAGAATCATCATGAGCGACTGTCGCAGTCTTCCCTCATGGCATCATTGGTATTCTCGAACTAGCTAATCGTTACCCTATAGTTCAAGCCACAACATGAGTGCTAGTAGGTTGTGGTGGGGTTGTTGTCCACACCTCTTCCTCAATGTCTCTGCTTGTCGTGCGTGACCCTTCTACTCCACATGTGAGTCTGGTTGGCAAGCTATCGTTAGCCTGTATCATCAATGAGTCATGTCAGAAAGAAAATCAATCATCATAACATCTAATAAGATGTGCATATGTCATATC
Organism: Picea glauca; assembly: GCA_000966675.3. Lineage (NCBI taxonomy): Eukaryota > Viridiplantae > Streptophyta > Pinopsida > Pinales > Pinaceae > Picea > Picea glauca. The sequence continues at coordinate 104,457 of JZKD02S1754097.1, forward strand.
AACAACAATCAAACCCCAATAGTCCACTCCCTGACTCAATCTGGAGTCCAAGGGGTTTCATCGATGCCTCTGCATCCTCGAGGTCCAAAGTCCTACACACTCAGGAGAACCCAGTCAATAGCACTTGTCTATGTAAATACACAAAATAACATATAATCACATTCATAATGCCTCATAATCATAATCAAATGACCAATAGTACAATAATCCGGATCACTTGCAAGCAAGTGTCGTCAAAGAATAAGTTCACTCAGTGCGCGCAAGAGCGAGATGTTACATACACCCCCGTATTGGTCTAAACTTCATCCCAAAGTTTCACAGTATATAAGTGCCAAAATAATGTGTATCACAGTATCATAAGTCTATCTATAAAAAAAAAAATGGAAACCGTTGGCACATATCATATGCGTCCTCCCAGGTCGTCGAGTGCGGGCTATAGTTGTCCCACTGGACCTTAACATGATCTATTGTTCGACGTCGTAGCTTTCAAATGTGATGATCTAGGATGTGGATCAGCTCATCCATGAGTTCCCCCTCGTCCGATACCTACAATGAACTCATGTCAATAACATGTGTAGGATCACTAATATAATGTCTCAAAACATATATGTGAAAAACATCGTGCATATGCCTCAAAGAATCAGGCAAGGATAGTCGATAGGCCACTAGCCCCTTCCTCTCCACAATCTCGAAAGGTCCCACAAACCTAGGAGAGAGTTTATCTCCCTTTCCAAACTTGATCGAGATCTTATGTGGTTTTACCCGCAAGAATACTCGATTGCCAACTTCGTAACTATGGTCGACATGGCGTGCATCGGCATAACTCTTCTAGCGATCCTACGCTTCTTTGATCCTTTGTATTATTGTTTTCATTTGATCTTCCATTTCTTGGATCGCTTCTGGTCCCATCATGACCCTATACTCAAGCCAATCCCAACTCAAAGGAATCCGACATGGTCGTCCATAAATAAACTCAAAAGGTGCCATCTTAATGGTGCTTTGGTAACTGTTGTTATAAGCGAATTCTACCAGTGGCAATAATTCTTCCCAATGCTTCTGTTGTTCCATCACGTACATGTGCAACATGTCTTACAAGACTTGGTTTTTTTGTTCAGTCTACCTGTTTGTCTCAAGGTGACACACAGTACTAAAGTTAAGTTTGGTTCCCAAGGCCTCTTGGAAACTAGTCCAAAATCGTCCAGTAAACACCGATCCTCAATCAAATATAATCCTCTTAGGCACACCATGCAGCCTCACAATATCACTGATGAAAACTCTAGCTATGTCGGGTGCCTGATACATCGTATGCACAAGAATAAAATGAACACTTTTCGTCAGAGTGTCGACTACCACAAAAATCGAGTCGTGTCTCATTGTTGTCAGTGGCAATCCAACAATGAAATCCATCGAAATGACCTCCCATTTCGATTCCAGAATAGCATAAGGCTATAGTAATCCTGTTGGATGTCTATGTTTAGCCTTCATCTGCTGACATTCTAGACATCTGGCCACATAGTTAACTATGTTTTCCTTCATTCATTTCTAGAATAATAAGGGTTTAAGGTCCGCCCTCATCTTCGTGACCCCTGGGTGATCCATGTACACTGCTATGTGAGCCTCGTTTAGGATCAAACTCCTCAACACGTCATTCGGTGGTACGTAAATTCGATTTTTAAACCTCAATAGTCCATTGTCATCCAATGTAAATCCTTCAAATCTTGGTACCATCATTGTGTTTTGTCTAATTAAATCCTTGACCTCTTTGTACCAGTCATCATCGCACTGTAAAGTTAGAATATTTTCACATAGATTCATCTGAAGAGGTAACATCGAAAATATGTGTGGTCTCTGACTCAATGCATCTGCCACTCGATTCGTTGTTCCTTTTATTTAAGTAATCTCAAAATCATACTCGCTAAGCAATTCCAACCAACATCGTTGTCGTGCATTCAGGTCGCTTTGTGTAAAGATGTGTTGTAGCGCACTGTGGTCCATTTTTAATTCAAAATTTCATCCAATAAGGTAGTGTCTCCAAACTCTCAAGGCATACACAATGGCTAACAACTCCAAATCGTGCATCATGTAGTTCTCCCCATGCCTTCTCAATTTCCTTGAGATGTAAGCGATCACTCGATATTCTTGCATCAAGACTCTGCCTAAGCCTTCCTTGGACACGTCAGTGCATACCAAAAAGTTCACGTCCATGTCAAGGACCTTTAGTATCGATGTTGTTTTCAACAGCTCCTTGAGCCTCCAAAATTCATCTGCGCATTTCTCGATCCAAACAAACCTCTTGTTCTTCTTCTACAATTCCGTGATCAGATTTGCTATCTTTGAAAATCCCTCGACGAATCGTCGATATTATCCTACTAAACCCATGAAGCTACGCACTTCTGGGACATTTGTCAGTGCAGGCCATTCCATAATATCATCGACCTTTTTTGGATCCATGGTGATACCTTCATCGGAGATGACATGCCCTAAGTATTGAATCTTTGATTGATAAAATGGGCATTTAGACAATTTCCCATACAATTTGTTCTCTCACAAACACTGTAGTACCAAGCGCAAGTGCTCTTTATGCTCCTCCATCCTCTGAGAGTAAATCAAAATATCGTCAATGAATACTTGGATGAACTTGTCTGAGTACTCACAGAACACCCCGTTCATCAAACTCATAAATACCCCTGGGGCATTTTTCAGTCCAAATGGTAAAAAAGTAAACTCGTAATACCTGAACCTCATCTTAAAGGAGGTCTTAGGGATGTCATCCTCCTTGATCTACAGCTGGTGATACCCTGATCTCAAGTCGATATTTGAAAACACAGTTGCACCCTTCATCTGATCAAATAGATCATCAATCTTTGGAAACGGTTAGTGATTCTTGATCGTTGCCTTGTTCAATTGATGGTAGTCAATGAAGATTCTCCATGACCCATCCTTATTTCATATGAAAATAACAGTCGCACCACACAGTGACACATTAGGACATATCAATCCCAGGTCCAACAACTCCTTTAGTTGCATTCTCAACTCCTGTAACTACGGGGTTAACATACGATAAGGTGTTCTCTCTATTGGTTCAATCCCCAGTTTTAGGTCTATGGTAAATTCCAATTCCCTCTCTAGAGGCATCCCAGGTAAATCCTTCAGGAAGATATCCGTAAACTCTCTCACCACAGGAAGGTCTTATAGACCTTCCTCTACTCCCTTCTCGTTTAACGCAAGGATTGCATAAAGCTTACATCCCTTGCGCATGCTCTTCCGTAGCTGTAAGGAAGAGATGAACCTCATGGAAACTCCCTGGTTTCGTCCTACAATCACGCGTCTCTGTCCCTCATCATCGAACAAGATCAACCATTTCATATTACAGTTGAGTATCGCCTCATGCGATTCCAACTAGTCCATATTGATCACAATGTCATAATATCCTAATATTGTGACGTACAGGTTGGCCCTGGTGAAAAACTCTCCCAGGTTAAGGATACAACCCATAACCTTCCCTCCAACCTTCAGTTTGGCTCCCGATGCAAGATACGCCAAAAATCCACGCAAGCTTTTGAGAGTCTTAACGTGCGGCCAATCTTGCATAGCTTCAATCTTTTTTGGGTCCACCCTGACGCCATCCTTGCCCACGAGATGACCCAAGTATTCTACTTCGGATGCACCAAAAGCACATTTGGACTGTNGTCAATAGCACTTGTCTATGTAAATACACAAAATAACATATAATCACATTCATAATGCCTCATAATCATAATCAAATGACCAATAGTACAATAATCCGGATCACTTGCAAGCAAGTGTCGTCAAAGAATAAGTTCACTCAGTGCGCGCAAGAGCGAGATGTTACATACACCCCCGTATTGGTCTAAACTTCATCCCAAAGTTTCACAGTATATAAGTGCCAAAATAATGTGTATCACAGTATCATAAGTCTATCTATAAAAAAAAAAATGGAAACCGTTGGCACATATCATATGCGTCCTCCCAGGTCGTCGAGTGCGGGCTATAGTTGTCCCACTGGACCTTAACATGATCTATTGTTCGACGTCGTAGCTTTCAAATGTGATGATCTAGGATGTGGATCAGCTCATCCATGAGTTCCCCCTCGTCCGATACCTACAATGAACTCATGTCAATAACATGTGTAGGATCACTAATATAATGTCTCAAAACATATATGTGAAAAACATCGTGCATATGCCTCAAAGAATCAGGCAAGGATAGTCGATAGGCCACTAGCCCCTTCCTCTCCACAATCTCGAAAGGTCCCACAAACCTAGGAGAGAGTTTATCTCCCTTTCCAAACTTGATCGAGATCTTATGTGGTTTTACCCGCAAGAATACTCGATTGCCAACTTCGTAACTATGGTCGACATGGCGTGCATCGGCATAACTCTTCTAGCGATCCTACGCTTCTTTGATCCTTTGTATTATTGTTTTCATTTGATCTTCCATTTCTTGGATCGCTTCTGGTCCCATCATGACCCTATACTCAAGCCAATCCCAACTCAAAGGAATCCGACATGGTCGTCCATAAATAAACTCAAAAGGTGCCATCTTAATGGTGCTTTGGTAACTGTTGTTATAAGCGAATTCTACCAGTGGCAATAATTCTTCCCAATGCTTCTGTTGTTCCATCACGTACATGTGCAACATGTCTTACAAGACTTGGTTTTTTTGTTCAGTCTACCTGTTTGTCTCAAGGTGACACACAGTACTAAAGTTAAGTTTGGTTCCCAAGGCCTCTTGGAAACTAGTCCAAAATCGTCCAGTAAACACCGATCCTCAATCAAATATAATCCTCTTAGGCACACCATGCAGCCTCACAATATCACTGATGAAAACTCTAGCTATGTCGGGTGCCTGATACATCGTATGCACAAGAATAAAATGAACACTTTTCGTCAGAGTGTCGACTACCACAAAAATCGAGTCGTGTCTCATTGTTGTCAGTGGCAATCCAACAATGAAATCCATCGAAATGACCTCCCATTTCGATTCCAGAATAGCATAAGGCTATAGTAATCCTGTTGGATGTCTATGTTTAGCCTTCATCTGCTGACATTCTAGACATCTGGCCACATAGTTAACTATGTTTTCCTTCATTCATTTCTAGAATAATAAGGGTTTAAGGTCCGCCCTCATCTTCGTGACCCCTGGGTGATCCATGTACACTGCTATGTGAGCCTCGTTTAGGATCAAACTCCTCAACACGTCATTCGGTGGTACGTAAATTCGATTTTTAAACCTCAATAGTCCATTGTCATCCAATGTAAATCCTTCAAATCTTGGTACCATCATTGTGTTTTGTCTAATTAAATCCTTGACCTCTTTGTACCAGTCATCATCGCACTGTAAAGTTAGAATATTTTCACATAGATTCATCTGAAGAGGTAACATCGAAAATATGTGTGGTCTCTGACTCAATGCATCTGCCACTCGATTCGTTGTTCCTTTTATTTAAGTAATCTCAAAATCATACTCGCTAAGCAATTCCAACCAACATCGTTGTCGTGCATTCAGGTCGCTTTGTGTAAAGATGTGTTGTAGCGCACTGTGGTCCATTTTTAATTCAAAATTTCATCCAATAAGGTAGTGTCTCCAAACTCTCAAGGCATACACAATGGCTAACAACTCCAAATCGTGCATCATGTAGTTCTCCCCATGCCTTCTCAATTTCCTTGAGATGTAAGCGATCACTCGATATTCTTGCATCAAGACTCTGCCTAAGCCTTCCTTGGACACGTCAGTGCATACCAAAAAGTTCACGTCCATGTCAAGGACCTTTAGTATCGATGTTGTTTTCAACAGCTCCTTGAGCCTCCAAAATTCATCTGCGCATTTCTCGATCCAAACAAACCTCTTGTTCTTCTTCTACAATTCCGTGATCAGATTTGCTATCTTTGAAAATCCCTCGACGAATCGTCGATATTATCCTACTAAACCCATGAAGCTACGCACTTCTGGGACATTTGTCAGTGCAGGCCATTCCATAATATCATCGACCTTTTTTGGATCCATGGTGATACCTTCATCGGAGATGACATGCCCTAAGTATTGAATCTTTGATTGATAAAATGGGCATTTAGACAATTTCCCATACAATTTGTTCTCTCACAAACACTGTAGTACCAAGCGCAAGTGCTCTTTATGCTCCTCCATCCTCTGAGAGTAAATCAAAATATCGTCAATGAATACTTGGATGAACTTGTCCAAGTACTCATAGAACACCCTGTTCATCAAACTCATAAATACCCCTGGGGCATTTTTCAGTCCAAATGGTAAAAAAGTAAACTCGTAATACCTGAACCTCATCTTAAAGGAGGTCTTAGGGACGTCATCCTCCTTGATATATAGATGGTGATACCCTAATCTCAAGTTGATATTTGAAAACACAGTTGCACCCTTCATCTGATCAAATAGATCATCAATCTTTGGAAACGGTTATTGATTCTTGATCGTTGCCTTGTTCAATTGACGGTAGTCAATGAAGATTCTCCACGACCCATCCTTATTTCATATGAAAATAACATTCACACCGCACAGTGACACATTAGGACATATCAATCCCAGGTCCAACAACTCCTTTAGTTTCATTCTCAACTCCTGTAACTACGGGGTCAACATACGATAAGGTGTTCTCTCTATTGGTTCAATCCCCAGTTTTAGGTCTATGGTAAATTCCAATTCCCTCTCTGGAGGAATCCTAGGTAAATCCTTCAGGAAGACATCCGTAAAATCTCTCACCACAGGAAGGTGTTATAGACCTTCCTCTACTCCCTTCTCGTTTAACGCAAGGATCGCATAAATCTTACATCCCTTGCGCATGCTCTTCCGTAGCTGTAAGGAAGAGTTGAACCTCATGGAAACTCCCTGGTTTTGTCCTACAATCACGCATCTCTGTCCCTCATAATCGACCAAGATCAACCATTTCATATTACAGTTGAGTATCGCCTCATGCGATTCCAACTATTCCATATTGATCACAATGTCATAATATCCTAAGATTGTGACGTATAGGTTGGCCCTGGTGAAAAACTCTCCCAGGTTAAGCATACAACCCATAACCTTCCCTCCAACCTTTGGTTTGGCTCCCGATGCAAGATACACCAAAAATCCACGCAAGATTTTGAGAGTCTTAAGGTGCAGCCAATATTGCATAGCTTCAATCTTTTTCGGGTCCACCCTGACGCCATCCTTGCCCACGAGATGACCCAAGTATTCTACTTCGGATGCACCAAAAGCACATTTGGAATGTTTCAGTAAAATCTGGTGTTGAGCGAGTAGGCTGAGAACTTGATCCACATGAGTCAGATGGTCTTTCCATGTCTTGCTATATATGAGGATATCATCAAAGAAAACTAAGACAAAATGACGAAGAAAA
>JZKD02S1754108.1:6655-29057 GCA_000966675.3 Picea glauca
CCAGAAGTTCAGGACCCGAAAAACTGCTAAAAATAGTAAATTGCCAAAAATGTCAGAAAACTGTTTTGAGCCAGTTGGAGAAGGTGGGTGGCCACCGATATCCATCTGGATCATGGATTAACATCATCATCATCATCTGCATGAAGTTGAAACACCAACATCAATTAACATAACACTAAAGGCACAATATCACCAACCCGAGGCTGGTACACCATCATCAAAAGAATGAGGTTGATACAACAACATCATCAACAACATGAGGCTAAAACAACAACATGAGGCTAAAAAAACAACATCATCAACAGGAGGCCAAGACAACAACATCATCATCATATGGAAACAAAATGAGGCACGTGCAAGAACAATATTTTGTGGTACTCTGATAGACCGTCCTTACCAAACCTTCAGGATTTTCCCATGAATCATAATATTCCTTATGATATAAAATCCTAACAAGATACCACATGGTAATATGTTAAACCATCCTTACCAAACCTTTAGTATCTATCTAGGAATCAAAATATTTCCTAGGATATAAATCCTAATGGAACAACCACTAATGACCACAGCTATCATATGCATGCACAGGTACTCTGACATACCATCCTTACTGGACCTTTGGGATATTCCTAGGGATTGTCAATCCCATAGGATATAAAATCCCAATGTAGCTACCCATTGTTGTTTAGGATACCATAGTATCATCAACATCACTCCCCCTTTCAAGGGAGATCTTTTCAGACAACACCAAGCTTGTCTCGAAAGTACTCAAACTTCACACGAGATAGAGGCTTGATCAACACATCTACAACCTGCTCATCTAAGACAACATATTGGAAATTTATAGCTCCCCTCTGCACCATATCACAAATGTAGTGATACCAGATCTCTATGTGCTTCAAATTATCATGGAACACTGGGTTCTCCATCATCTTTATGCAACTCTGGTTATCACATAGAATCACGGTGGCTTCCATCTCTAGATAGAATAGACCTGTCAACAATTTCTGAAGCCATATGGATTCATAACTAGCGGAACATGTTGCAATGTATTCCGCTTCTGTCATGCTGAGAGAAATACTGGATTGCTTCCTTCTTTTCCATGAAGTCATGGCTGACCCTAGACTGAAACGACATCCCGAAGTATTATTTCTATTAGAAGTACTTTCATCCCAATCTGAATCAGTATAACCAAATAGTCTGAAGTCATGATCTAGTATAAGAGAGACCATAATCCAACATACCCTTAAGTTATCTCATCACATGCTTTGCAGCTACAAGGTGAACACATTTGGGATCTACCAGATACTGACTCAAGTTGTTCACAAAGCAACATATATCTGGCTTGGTATTTTTCAGATACATCAATGAACCAATAATATGTCTATATAGAGTAGCATCAACCAATTTTGATGAAGTATCAACCAAGAGATTCAAATTTGTTTCCATAGGTGTGTTCATGAATTTACATTCCAACATGTCAATTATCTTCAGTATTTCAACTCCATACTTCCCTTGGTTAAGGAAGATATTCTCTGGGATCTGGCAAACTTCAATACCTAAGAAATAATGCATCAAGCCTAGGTATTTCATCTCAAATTATGTAGTGAGCTTCTTCTTACAATCTTTGATGAGATTTTATTCTCCTATTAAGAATAAGTCATCCACATACAATAGAAATACAACTATCTCATCATTCATAACCTTTAAGTAAAGGTTATAATCAACTTTACTTTTGGTAAAGCCCATGCTCGTTAGGAAACTATCAATTCTTCCATACCAAGCTCTAGGAGCTTTCTTCAACTCGTATATAGATTTCTTCAACCTACAGACATGAGTCTTTCTATCTTCAATTTCAAACCCTTTTGGTTGTTCTATATACACTTCTTCTTCAATGACACCATTTAATAAGGTTGTTTTCACATCCATCTAGTGTAACTTCCACTTCATTTCGGTTGCAAGAGCTATGATGGTTCTAATAGAAGTGTATCTAGATACAAGAGCAAACATCCCTTCATAATCAATACCTTCCTTTTGAGAAAAAACATGAGCCACAAATGTTTCTTTATGTTCTTCAATACTTCTTGTCTGCTGCATGTTTTATCTCATATATCCATTTGTAAGATACCACATCTTTGTTCTTTGGTTTGGGAACTACTTCCCATACATCATTCTTTATGATGGACCGATATTCTTATGTCATGAAATCCACCAATTCTTTCTTCTAAATGGATTCTTCAAAGAAAGTAGGTTCATTTTCTATGAGATCACACATCAAGGCCATATAATTAGAGAATGGATTAGGTTTATTTCTTTGTCTCATGGTTCCTTCTGGGGCACCATACTTCTTTTCATGTTGAATAATTTCCCTTTCCCAAGCTGGCTTTATCTTGTGAGAGATCGTCATATGGGGAGGTTCTTGAGATTCTATCATATCATGATCTTCTGGAATCTCATCATCAGGGGTAATTGTAACTTTCTTCACAGGTTTTGAAACTCTGGGAGCTACAGGTTCTTCTTCATATACTTCTTCAAGATAACATTTCCTTGATATTTTGATTGTTGCATCTTCATCAAAGGTTACATCTCTGTTGATCTCAATATGATGGTAACCTGGTATGTAAATTCTAAAGGCCTTATAGACCTCACAATATCCAACAAATATTCCCTTCTTTCCTGAAGGATCCATCTTAGTTCTCCTTTCTTTCTGAATGTGTACAAACACTGGACAACCAAATATTTTTAAATGGCTTACTTCTAGATTCTTTCTGTTGAAAATTTCTTCGGGGGTTTTGAATCCAAGTGCACTATGGGATAATTTGTTTTGGACATAAAATGTTGTTCTTGTTGCTTCATCCCATAAGTGAATTGGAAGATCTTGATCGTGAATCATAGTCTTCACTGCTTCCACAATTGTTCTATTCTTTCTTTCTGCTACACCATTTTGTTGAGGATTATATGAAGTGGTGATCTCCCTCTTAATCTCGAAATCTCTGAAAAATCATCCAAATTCATTTGAGATGTACTCTCCTCCATTACATGACCTGGGTATCTTGATTTTTCTTTCGGAGAGGTTTTTTACCAAGGCTTTCAATTCCTTGAACTTTCTGAGTACTTCATCTTTTGATTTCAAGAAATATACCCAAGTCTTACAAGAGTAATCATCAATAAATGAAACATAGTATACATACATGCTTAGAGATTTTGATGGAATTGGACCACATACATCTGAGTGGATGAGCTCCAAGCTTCCTTTTGATTTACTGTCGCTCTTTGGAAAATGATTCTTTATGTTCTTTCCTTGTGCACATCCCTTGCATACACCTTCATGATCAACTTTAAATTATGGTAAACCTATAACTACCTTGCTTACATATGGTAAGGCTTTGTAGTTGATGTGATCTAGTCTTCTATACCAAAGTTCACAAGGAATCCTAGTGGACTAAGTCAAGGTTGTGTCTGAGTGACCTTTTAACTTGTACAAACCACCTTCTTCTCTTCCAATAACAATTGCATCTTCTATGGTTTTTCCTTTAGGCCACATAAGAACTTCACCATCTATGAATGCAACCCTAAAACCTTTCTTATATAAAGATGATATAGAAAGTAAGTTCCGTGTAAAACCTGGTACATAAATTACATCCTTCATTCTCATCGGGGTCCTTGAATCAAGTTTGTAGATGGATTCTCCCATTCCTTTGATAGGGTACTGATAATCATCTCCAAGTGAAAATTTTTGGGGGAAGTATTTTTCTATAACATTAGAGAGATTGTGTTTCTGACCTATCGTGTGCTTAGAGGCATTGCTATATATGAGCCAAGTATCCTCTCCAGGTGTCACAGATCCTGAGAGGGAGAAAAATAAAACATAATCTTCAATCTCTTCTTTAGTCAACTTCTTAGGTGGCTCATCATCTTCAACTGTATGGGAATGATGCATTTTGTTATTTATCTTCTTGTATTCTTCCCTTCTAGTAGGACAATTCTTAGCAATGTGTCCCATCTTATCACAATGATAACATTGATAAGAGGAGAAATATTTTTTCTTTTCTTTGAACCTTATGATATCTCTAGAATCTCTTTGGAGAGTGAGATTATTTACGACAGTGGGTGAATCTCTTTGGGAAGTGAGATTATTTATGAAGGTGGGTATCCTTTTGGAAATGAGACCTTTTATTTCCTCTTTTATCATGAGAAGCTAGGGCTTGATATTCATCCCTTAAAAGTATGGCTTCTCACTTATCTACTATTGCTTCTTCTTGAACACATTCTTGCCATAGACTGTCAAATTGGAGTTTCTCTTTTCTTGAAAAGATGGTTTCGATGAAGGCATCCCAAGGTCTTGTGAGACCATTAAGAGTTGTCATGATGATTTCATCTTCATCCAATTTGTATCCAATTGCTTCTAATTGTTCTTTGAATTGAGTAACCCTAGAGAAATAGTCTTGAACTTTTTATCCTTTCTACATCTTTGTATTCTTGAGTTGGGTTCTCAAGTTCATATTTCGGTTGATGTTCTTTCCTTCATACATTCTGGTTAGGGCATCAAACATCTATTTTGGAGTATTCTTAGAAGACACTTGAGGGATCAAGTGGTCTTTAATGGAATATGCAATTATCCTTTTGGCCCTAATCATATCCTTCTTGTACTTCTCTTTGGATTCATTTTCTCCAGGTTCTGGTACATTTTCTTTTATGAATTTTGCAAGGTCATTCTCTTCAAGAATGATTCCAATTCTGTACTTCCAGGCATGAAAGTTTTCCACACCTTATAACTTGTCAAAAATCTTGGTGCTTGCAGACATCTTGACCTAGATCTAGGAAAATGACGAGAAAATGAAAGTGCTCAGAAAATGGATCTGAACTTACCAAGAGATGTGATGGGATGAGGCGAGTTGGATGGAGATGACTATTTCCAAAAATTCCAAGATTTACCCCTTGAAATTTGACCTAAACAAATCTGGACTGGTACTTCTGGTACTGGTTTTGGTTTCCTGGTTTTCTGGTACCAGTAAAAACTAGGGTTTGAATTTATGAAGAATCTGGCCACTGAAAAGGTGTGTTCAATATGACAAAAGATTCCCTAGGGCAGGGCACACTTCCATAGATATTTTTGAGTCACAAATTCCTCTCCAATAAAAATACCTAATTTCATTGAACGAAAATAGTGACTTTTTTAGATACCCAGTGAAAGGTTCTCTATTCAGTCAAGCTCTGATACCATCTTAAATTTAAATTTGTTATTAGGTTATCAATGCATTTCCAAAAAAAAAACATAAATAGGATCACTGAAATAAACACAATCACAATGTACACAACATTTTATCCTGGGAACCCTCATGGGGGAGAAAACCCAACAAAAACTTCCTCAATAATAGATTGCCAATACAATGCCAAGACTAAGACCAAACCACCAAGAATAAACTAGTACTGAGCATGTGCCTCTCTTCTCCTTCTTGCAACTGCAACTTCCTTCAAAATATGTGCACTAGAAGTGTGAGTGAGTGAGTGAACAAATGAGGCGCCATCATCACCTAAAAATACTAATGAGAAGGTGATAGGGTTATGTTTCTTCACTTAGTAGGGATGAATTCTTCCAAGAGTGGTTAAAACCACTTTATAAACCCTAGGGGATGACTTTAAAAATACCACCATGTAAATATGGTTTGACCAATCCACAAAAGTGGATTTGATCTATAAGATAATAACTCAAATATAGTTAGAATATTCTTCGAAGTTACAATATTTCAACAATATGGTTATTATTATGACACACACACACACACACACACACACACACACACACACACACACATATATATATATAGTGTGTGTGTGTGTTTTGCATAACATCCTTTTGCAGGAATGCTCAGTTATATTGTCATCGTCGTCATCTAGAGACTTCATTCACAACATCTTGTGTACAAGGCCATAGGGTTGTAAATTTTATAAAAAAAAATTCTTAGATGGGACATGCCCTAGGTGCGGTGGAATGACATTAATAAGCAAGTGCATCCATGTAAGAGATGAGTATGAATTGGGGAGGAAGGAGGTTGCCTTGCAAAGCTTTAAATATGTCGCATATGATATTGATGGAGGGAAGGAAAGAAAAAATATATAATTGGTGACTTCGCAGGTATGAGTATGTGAATTCATCGAAAATACATGACAATATGTTTAACATGTCCATGTGGACTGAGGGTAGAAAAAACATTTTAGAATATGCAAAGATACATTTTCCGTTGGTATTGTCTTATAAATGGTTGATTTTGTTGACAAATACACTCTTTAACCACAAAATGAGATTCAAAATTAATATTATCACTCAGAGAAGGTCAACATAATGGTCCATATCACATACAATCATGGACCAGATAGTAACAAAGAAAGTATAGTTATATTGAAGGAGTATCAATTCTACACAAGTGATGATTAGTGCCATGACTTAGCCTATGTACAATATCACTTTTAGTTGTTTTTCAATCACCTTAAGGAGAAGAACATGCATATGGATCAACATTGGATTTGGTCAAATGGTTGTTTAGGCTAGTTAAAAGATGCTTGTGTATTTCAATGGTTGTGTATGTTGCACAAAAAACTCAAGGTACCACAGATTTGGAACTATTTTGAGTCTGGGCATGGGAAAGGGGAGCATAATGGAACAGGTGTGTGCATAAAAAAAGAGTTATGCAGGAAAGAAATAAAGTTCACAACTACTTCTCTCAGTCGAGATGTGAAATTCATTGTTGAATGGTGTTTTTCAGTAATGGGAGAGTGTTGGCAGCCAAATCACATTTTTCCATGGTCTTACAAGCTGCCTACACCAATGTTTTGCAAACATCAATTTTTCGTCGCAATTTTCAAATGAACGACACATTTATTTTTTGCGACATTTGCATATCCACCTTCGTTTTTTTTTCATGACTATAAGCGTGAAAACTTGTTCTTTCGAAGTCGCATTGAAATCATTATTTGAACTGTCATGATCTTTCTTGTCAATATACCTATTGCCCTTATGTTTCACCTATCGTTATGTAGATGGCATAACTTTCGAACTATACTCATTGAACATTCTTGTATTGATTGTGTGACTTGGTTTCATTGAGTTTGTAATGCATTCACATTTGGATTTGCATTTTATTTGACCTACATGACCTTTGGTTTCATGAAAATACATGGGTGTTATGGTTAAATCCTTCATATATTTCTTTTAATATGATACCTATGTTTGTGTTTTCATAACTATTGGCTTGTTGATTATATGAATACCCATTGGCACATTGGTTAAACTATTGATTATATGAGCTGATACATTGGCGCACTTTTGGTTTTGGTTTTTAATTGAATGTTGATGGTTTAAAACTATGGCACAACGTTGATTGCGCGCGTTGGTTCTACCATTGATTTCATTGGTCAGCCTAGTGACTTGATTGTTGAACTATACAATAGTGGGTTGAACAGCTATGAAAGTCGGCGGTTGTACCTTGGAAATAATTGTTATGCATGGCAGAGATAAACTCCACCACCTTCGCACGCTGGCATTTATGCCTATCCCTTATCCCTGTTCACTTCTGTTAGCTCGAGTAGCTCTGCTCCTGTGTGTGTTATGATTCAAACCCTCGGCTGACCATGTGCTCGGCTCAATGGCACTAGTCATGCGAATCGAGCCAAATGGAAACCAAGCCTTGTTAATGTTTGACAATGCTCGGAAAGACTTGGAACATAATGGACGGCTCACCTTCGTGTAGTGATTTGAGGGTTTTAATTTAGTTGTGGCACAACAGTTTGCCACAACTTTCGATGGATGTAGAGCCAAGGTGGGTGACATACAGTTGGAAATAGACGAGGAATTTATCAGTTCTGCTACAGGGCTACCTACCATGGGCCAGCGCTGGTTCAAGAATTCGAAAGTGGAAGAGGTTCCATGGCCACTACTATTTGTCTCCCGAAAGGTCACCTCTTGTGACAGAGGTATGCCCATCTCTACGCTTAAAACTCAATGGCACGATACTTTGATGATAGTCAAACAATTCATGACCTGTGAAGGTCGATACAGACTCGTTTTCCTCTACCACCTACGTTTGCTAATGAATTTTATGGGATACCCGTTGAATTTTCCCTTTTACTTTCATCGTAGCCTATATAAAATGTCGAAAAGGTTTATAAGGTAGAAGGCTGACAGTAGTCTGTTCCACCATGGACTTATCAAGCTTATCATTGTTTATCATTTGAGTTTACATGGTGATAGCTGGAGAGCTTTCGTTGCTCGAAATGGTTTCGATGACATAGACCCTGTCCAGGTTGACAAACCTGTGGTGACTGAAGCCAAGGCCGAGCCACCTGTGCCCTTCCATATCCTATTTCCCTCTCCTAAGCTTTCGGTCGACCCTGCGGTTGACTTACCAGACGTTGGAACTGAGAATGCCGAGTCTATAAAGAAACCTATGAGAAAAAATCCCAAGGCAAACCCTACTGCTAATGCTAAGGGTAAAAAGAATGCTCGGCTTATTTCAAGAATGGATAGGAACAAACCTAAACCCTCTGCTGAGTCAAAGCCTATTGTAGTTAGTGAGGATTCGGACTCTGACGTAGAACATTTCTTAGCCAACGAGTACCCTTACTCGCAGGCTTTATGCCCCGAGCCACCTTATGATTTCGTGACAAATCTTCCCCTCTGCCTGAGAAATGATCCCAGTTACCCAGGGATTAAATTGCCTAACGAAACCCTCAGCAATGTGATCAAACCCTCACCCGCACTTTCAAACCCCACACAGTATTCCTGTGACCAATGCGATTTATGGTTGGAACGATACTACATCGATGTTCCCCTACTCCAATCGAAAATTCAATCACTAGAAGATCAAATTGCAGTGTTGACCAGTCAGAGAGACCAACTCCAAGCAACTGATAAAAAGCAGAAGACGACAGGCTCCATCCTTTTCAAGAATGTTGAATCAGCCAAAACCATTATCAAATCTAAATTGTCGTGAACAAGCCGTCTCGTCACCATACAGGTATGGATTTTAAATCATTTTGGTTTTGTGAGTGACCATGAGTAATATAGTGATTGGAATTTGATTTTCGAATAGCTCTGTTTATATTTCGAAATGGCTCTGTAATAATGTGTTCGTCCTGTATATTGTGTTGCTTTGCTAAAAATAAATTGAATTTCATTTTAGATACATGAGTTGATCATTCCCAGTTTAGACACCAATAGATTTTCATTCAGATTTGATTGGTCTTCGTTTGGATTTGATTTGTTGGTTTGCCTGATTGAGTTAACGAAATTGATGGTTTGCTTTCAATTCAATTTGTTTCGTATCCACTCCGAACAGGAAGTCTCATGCTCAATTTAGAATACGATCATGTTTGGATTTGATTTCGTTATGGTTCGTATGTTGTGATTGGTAAATGATTTCAATGAGTTTGGTTGTTACGATATGCTGTGTCACTCTGTTCAATTTAATTTGGAAAGAACTACTCTGTTTTTATAAAAACAATGATCTCATTTAAGCCTGTGCCAATGCGCCCGAATCATGGAATGGATTTGATTCATGACAACTATGCTAATCCCAGCCGATTGATTCGCTTGATTGGATTGCTGTTAGTTCGATCATTTTCATGAGTTAGATTCGTATCATAAATGAATGCTCTGTTTGATTTTAAATTTGCAAAACGAATTGATTGACTGTGTTATCTCTACCAAATCCGGTTACAATTCGTTTGAGTGGAACGATTTTGGTCAAGTTCAATCGATCTTGTTTACCCCAGTTTGCAAAAAAAAACGATTGGATATCTCACATGAACTCTATTACACTTTGTTACGATTTCGTTTGTGGACAGTTACGCGCCAGTGTTGGTTTAATTCGCTTATAGTATAAATCGTTTGCTATGTCGTTACAGCTATAACGAATTGTAAATGATTTTGTTTGGATTCGATCATATCTTCTGTTTAAACATTACCTATGACTTGTTTTGATTATATCGGTTTCAATTGAATATCAAACGATTTCTCAACGGTTAATTATGATCCTGTTTGTTCAATTTTGTGGTAACCAAAGAAACAGAGTACACCTATCTCTGTATTCGGTTGAATGATTTTTGATCCTGTTTGATTTCGAATGGTATAACAAATTCAAATTGAATGATTCATTTTCAAATAGCTATTGGATGTCAATTTATTTAAAAGATTTTCAATCGATTTCAATGCCGATTCTGTGTCTTATTTAGACCAGCTACAGAATAGCAAGATTCTGTAGCTAGTCTATAGAATTAGATTTTTACCATTTTATTAATAAAATATCCTTCTAACTTGTCTATTTTTAACCCTTTTCAGGTAAATTCGAATTGCATGGGACATGCTAGACAGTCTAGGGGATGTTTGTGTGTTTTAGTTTTATTGTAGTTTCCTAGTTTAGTTAAACTTGGGATATCTTCCCAGATTTATGTAAACAGTTTTGATAACTTCCACAGAGAGGTTTTACCCTGTGGTAAACTTATAAATACGTATTATTTTTGTAATAAGGATCATCCTCACTTGTGGGAGAACCAGGCTATGGATTTCTAATACAAACTGAGACAGAAGTTGATGTTCTGCTACAGCTTTCGCTTTTCATAATATCAATCTTTTGTTTCATGTTTATGTTTATCAATTTGCATTTGATTAGTGACTACTTTAGCTATCATAGTCTTTTGCAAAATGATATGATTTAATTAATTTGATCCATGTCTGATTACTTTCATTACTTAAAAATACAACAATTATTTGATTCAGTTCATGAATGACAGTTTTCTCTTCTTCATCAATTGAATTATTATATATAGATCTTTGCATACAGATTTATCTAATTGTAGAGATTTATAAATTATAAGATTGTTGTTATTTTTATGTCTTGTTTGTCCTGTAATCAAACTTAAAGAGAACTGCATCTATCGTTTACGAGAAGCTCCTGGATTATTCGGTGCGGGTTTCCTCCCTCCGATCTGCTAGAACAGTCATCATACATAGGGAAAATCTGGAGTGTTTCTCCAGGTCAGTTTGTGATTTATTTTCGTCAATTTGTTTAGTATAATTCAAGTAGTTTGATTAGATATATTTGTAGTTTAGATTAGTGATTTAGTTAAATTACTTTTCTGTTTTATTTCTTGTTCATAAAATTATAAAATCAACAGAAAAATCTATTTTTCTGTCTTAGGGCAGAATATTAATGAGTTTTTCAGGTTTTATTTAAATCTGTAAATTGTGGATATTGTACATTTTGTGAATAAGTTATATTTCAGTTAGTAGTTAGAGTTAGTATAGTATAAGTTAGTAGTTTGTATATATAGTTAGTTAGATTAGTATAGTTTGTATATATAATTAGTTTTAGTTTAGTTTGTTTAATAATTAGTTTTAGTTAGATTAGTTTATTAGTTTGTTTTATTTGTTTTTTTTTTAGTTAGATTAGTTAGTTTAGAATAGTTTTCTTTTTGTTTTATTTAGGACCTTAGATCGGCTAACAGAGCCGCTAAACCCGTCAGGGTGGTTCATCCAAAACGGCTTGGGTTATTAGACAACCCCGGACTGGTTCCACTCTCTCAGTTGACGGACGGTCGTTTTCGCCCATCAACAAATGGCGCTAGAAGGAGGGCTTGAATTTAATTAATGGCACGAGGCAGTCGCAAGACTCCTCCTCCACCTAATCGCTCACCTATAGTGACTAGAATCCATTCAAATGATAATATTCCCCTTCAAACAACAACTACTTCAACCGAAGATCCACAGATCACAGTTGAGCTAGCAACCCCTAATCCTACAGGTGGTGACATACAAGAGATTGTCCGTCAATCTCTTATTAAAACACATAGTGCCTTAGCCCGTTTAAGGCAATCTAACCGTCTGTGGGGCCAACCTTTGGATTTCTCTGACATCAGAGAACAATTAGGAGGCACTGATCCTACTGTGAATCCTTCAGATCCAATCTTAAATCCTATTGCAGGAGGATCTGGGATACCCCCTTCACCACCTCCATCATATCCTTCCTCTTCTGGAGGAGATTCCTCTTACGAAGGCAATTCCCCTTCTCAGCCTTCCACACCCACTACCCCAATGGAAAATCAGAACAACCCTGCTAGACCGTGGCTTGACCAGGATGCCGTAGCTGTACCTGGAGCTCAACACCCTTTACCTAAGCATCCAGAGAAATGGCTTTCCAAGTTTGATCCTGATTCAAAACAGATCGTTGAAGATCACATTAAAATTTTTATGTTAGCCATAAGACTCCGAAATGTTGAACATGAAGATGTTGTCTGTAGGTTGTTCCCTTATACCTTCAAGGGAAATGCATCCACATGGTACTTTTCCCAACAACCCCATACCATCGTGTCTTGGGAAAAGTTCGAGTCGTGCTTTTTGGAAAAATTTGGAGACGGTAAACCTCCGGAAGTCCTAGTCATGGATCTTTCTAGCTTAAGAATGAACCCAAAAGAAAAAGTTCAAGACTTTAATCAAATATTATTAACACTTAAAAACCGAATCCCTGCGGATTCCATGCCTGCCGAGAGTCTTATAATAGCTTACTACACTAAAGCTTTGCATCAAAGTATAGCTATTTGGGTTAAATGATCTAAGAAAGCCACGTTGTTAGAAGCCTTCGAGGAGTCTAGCCAGATTGAAAAAGACATAGTCTTAAAGACTCTACTAGCAACGAAATTGAGACTAGTCCTTCTTCCAGAAAGAAGATCGAAATCCTCCCCAGACCTACTCAAAGTAAAACACAACCTGAAAACTCTGATTTAGAAAACTTAACCAAAGTTGTTCAAAAACTGTCAAATCAAGTTATAGACTTGAAGAGGTCGACCGAAGAAGCTTCCACGAGCAAAGGACCTTACACACCCCCGTTCCGGAGGCCTTTTCCTACCAACCAACCTAATCCAACCACCGAAGGCCTAAATCTAGAAAGTCTGCAATGTGCCCTTCAAACAATTCTAGAAGCCCAAGATAACTTGATGCCTCCTGAGATTCCTGAGGAGGTAGTTGAAAAAGAGACAGTACAAGAAGAAGAGTCCTCTCCAAACATTTTTGGACACTTCTCGGATAACATCTTCCAAGCTAACTTCGAGACAATACATCCCTATAACACCAGGAGTAAGACATCCAACAAACCTTCTTCCGAAAACACTACAACTCCGCCTCCAACGAAGTCTAAATCAGCTGAGACTAAACAGAGTAATGTGAACCCCAACTTATATTATGATGTTGTTGAAGATCTTAAAAAGTTAAGGGCAAACATTTCTATTTATGAGTTATTGAAATTTCCATTTCTGCTACAAAAAATGTCATAGAACATCTCGGAAAATGGAAAAAAAGATAATTCTAATGGTAACAAGGTTGTGCAAAACAAAGTTCCTCAGAAGAATTCCACTAAAAATAACCCTGATCCTCAAGATAAAGGAAGCCTTCCTGTAAGTAATGTAAATAATGTAAATAATGTAGATAAAGTAGCTTTAGAAACTGCGAGTAAAAAGCCACAAGCTACTACTCTGAGTACTCGCAAAAATGTACCTCGTTTCCTATTAACTTTCAAAATATTTAATAGAAACATGCACAATTGTATGGTAGACTCAGGAGCATCATCCAATGTGATGCCTTGGTCTGTTTGCCAGAAGATTAACGCTGAAGTTGAACCCTTGACTTTAAAAATCATACAACTTGATCGGACCAATTTTAAAGTTATAGGTGAACTAAAGAATGTGCTTATTAGGTTATCGTCTAACCCCAAGGTTCATCAGGTTATTGATATAATTGTTGTGGATATTCTAGAAGTGTATGGTCTTTTTTTGAGCAGGGACTGGTCGGAGCAGCTACATGGTTATTGCGCGACAGATTGGTCCCATCTATGGCTTCCAGAGAATGACAAGCCTAATAAAATCAAAGTAAATTGTGAACGCTACCTTAAGTTCACGGTCACAGATTTGAACGATCCCAACGAACCGTATACACCTTCTGGTGATTCACCTGAAGTACAAGGGATGGACACCTTCTTCGGCAACTTCATGGCCGAGGCTTTACCTATCACCAATCCAGAACAACAGTCCGAGATTGCAGCGTACGCACAACCAACCGCTTCCACGCAACGTTCTCATGTACCCGATGGAAATCCAATATGGTCTCTGTATTTTGACGGGTCAAAGTCCAAAGAAGGAGCTGGAGTAGGCTGCATCATTATCGATCCGACAGGTAACAAAACGTTGATAGCATGTAGGTTGGAATTTGAATGTACTAACAATACTACAGAATATGAGGCTTTACTGCAAGGTCTCAGAAAAGCTTCGGATATGAACATTCAAAATTTAACCGTCTTTGGCGACTCTGAAATAGTGGTTAGACAGGTAAGAGATTCCATCCACTATCTGTCTCCGCATCTCAAAAGTTACCAGTCTGAGGTATGGAATTTAATGAATAAATTTTCCGCTTTCAATATAAATTCTATCCCTAGATTGAATAACTCTGAAGAAGATTTATTAGCTAATGTAGCTTCTAAACTTCTTCCTGCAGAAGGCTTATCCCCAGATGCATTCTCCGTTGAGCTGATGTTTCAGCCATCTGTTCCTGATAACATCACGAATTGGAGAGTATTTGACGACGATCAACAAATTATCAACTTTCTGCACATGGAAGAAACTTTTCAAGGCACAGTTATAGACGAACACACGCACGATGACAATTTGCGCGATTTCACGGTAATACCAGATCCGAGAAATCCTGAATCTTCATCAGATATGGTAAACTCGATCCCAAAATATGTAGTTAGATTAGAGAAGTTTTATGATCTCCAAGATAAATTTAAAAACATGGTCAGTTGTAAAACCAATAGTTCCTCATTATCTTATGAAAAAGTGAACTTAGGAACTAATGAAAATCCTCAATGCATTAATCTAGGGTTAGGGTGTTCTCGACAAGAAAAAGTTGCTTTTAAAGATGTCTTTGCATGGACGTATGATGACCTTAAAACTTTTGACCCTAATATCATACAACATGTCATTCCGATGAAGCCCCAAACCTTACCCTTTCAACAAAAACTGATGAAAATGCATCCTAAACTCGAACCGACCGTTCAAAAGGAATTGAATAAGCTCCTAAATGCTAAGATAATCTTTCCTGTTAGACACACTCAGTGGGTTTCTAACCTTTTCCCAGTATGGAAGAAAAGTGGGGAAATCTGACTCTGCGTCGATTTTCGAAACCTTAATAGGGCGTCTGATAAAGACAACTACCCTGTCCCACCCATGGAACAGATCCTTCAACAGGTATCCGGTTTTGAGAGGATATCTTTACTAGATGGTTTCTCAGGATACAACCAGGTCCTGATGTCTCCACCAGACCAACTAAAAACTACCTTCCGTAGTCCGTGGGGCACTTATGCTTATCGCAAAATGCCTTTTGGATTGATTAATGCCGGTGCCACTTTTCAGAGAGAAATGGACATTGCTTTCCGAGGCTTAATCAATCAGTCCGTCGTAGTTTACCTAGCTGATGTGAATGTATTTTCTAAAAACAAAAACGATCATCTAGCTCACTTACGAGCCATCCTACTGCGATGTCGTAAATACAACATCTCCTTGAACCCTAAAAAGTCCATCTTTCCAGTAGAACAGGGTAAACTCCTAGGATTCATTGTGTCTAGCGAAGGAATGATTATTGACCCTGAAAGGACTCAAGTCATCGCAAAAATTCCTCCTCCTACATCCAAAAAATCTATGCAGTCTTTCTTAGGCCAGATTAACTTCGTGAGAAGATTTGTCCCCAGCTTCTCTGAAATGGTTAGACCCTTGCATAACCTAATTAAGAAAGACACCCAATATCACTGAGGATCCTTGGAAAACCAAGATTTCAATGCAATAAAGAAGGCCATAATAGACGCTCTGTCTCTCATGAGCCCTGATTTTTCTCAAGATTTTACACTTTATACTTTTGCTTCTGACCGTTCCTATGCCGCCGTCCTAACCCAAAAGAATGTTGAGAAAAATGAAGTACCCATCGCTTTTATGAGCTCCGCTTTCAAAGGCGCTGAACTTAATTACCTAGCGGTAGATCGGCAAGCCTATGCTGTTTTCAAAGCAGTTAAGCACTTCCGGTCCTATCTTTTGAAGTCAAGGATGAAAGTCATTGTCCCCTACCCAGCCGTTAGGAATTTGTTATTGCAGAAAGACCTAGGAGAAAACAGAGCCAACTGGGTCACGTCCTTGCAGGAGTATGACTTAGAAATCACCCTATCTCAGATAGTGAGAGGCCAAGGGTTATGCAAGTTAGTTGCTTATTCAGCAACAGAACAACAAGAAGAAAGTGATACATCAAACCTAGGGTAAAGCGATCGAAGTCTAATCTGTTGCGCACAAAACCCTACTAGTCCTTGGTACGACGATATAAGATTCTGTCTTGAACATGGGTCAGCCCCCTGTCACCTAGACCCCGCTAAAAGAAGAGCGTTGAGATTAAATTCTGCCTCCTTTCATATGGTTAATGTTATGCTGTTTCGTCAGAGTTTTGACGGCGTACTGATGCGTTGTCTTGAAAAAGACGAAGCAGAAAAAGTCTTGCTGGAGTTACATGAAGGAGAAGCTGGTGGTCACTTTGGTGGTGACACCACTGCTCATAAGGTTTTGAGAGCTGGTTATTACTGGCCCACACTTTTTAGATATGCCCATGCCTTGTGTCGTAAATGTATTATCTGTCAGAAAGCATCAGGGCGGTTACAAAAACCAGCCTTTCCTCTGCAGCCCGTTTCAGTAGATTCTCCTTTTTAGCAGTGGGACCTTGATATCATAGGTCCAATTAAACCCCCGTCCTCACAACAACACAAGTTTATTGTGACAACCACAAATTACTTTACTCGATGGTCTGAAGCTCCTGCGCTAAGAACTGTCAACACCAGTCAGGTAATCGCCTCTCTAAACTCATATATTATCACTCGTTTCGGTATCCCTGGCTGTTTAGTATTCGATAATGCTTCTTACTTTTCCTCTCTTGAGATGAGCGAGTTCGCTTTGGAAAAAGGAATTAAGATGAAGTATTCTGCTAGCTATTACCCCCAAGGCAATGGATTGGCAGAATCAACAAACAAGAACTTGATCAAAATCATCAAGAGAATGGTGGTTGAAAATCACAAAAAATGGCACAATGCACTGCTAAATGCGCTATGGGATGATAGGTTAACACCAAAAGCTGTTGTAGGTAACTCCCCCTTTTTTCTCGTTTATGGTAGAGAAGCAATTCTGCCACCTCACATTCTTCTTCCTTCACTTCATCTATCACAAAAAGTTCAAGAAGAAGATTGCCCCCCTTTAGAAAACCAAATTAACGCTTTGATGAAGCTAGAAGACGAAAGAGCTCGGGCTAAACGTAAGTTAGATCAACATCAACAATTGGTTAAAATCTAGTTCGATTCTAATTCTACTTCTGATAGGAATTTTGAAGTAGGTGATCTCGTCTTGAAGTGGGACAAACCACACGAGGGAAAAGGAGAGCACACTAAATTTTAAAAATTATGGCTTGGACCATTTTTAATTGTGATGCAAAAGCATCGCTCCATGTCATCCAGCCAGCTAGCCAGCCACGTCAGCGCGCATGCATTCAAGTAGAGGCGCAACCTCGTTTAAATTTGTAATGAATGTAATTTAATGTCTTAGGCTGGTGAGCCAGGAAAGCCATGCCTTTGCGCAGGCTGTAGATAAGACAGGCATTTATTATAGATCGGCTGAGATCTAGTTCTGGATAGCAGATTAGACAACCATTGATTGTAAATTAATTAGAGTAGGTAAATCCTGGAAGGGAGTGCTAAGAGCCCTCAGGTAAAAGAGATATTGAGATCTCATTTTGTAGAGAGGAGAGGCATGTAGAGCAGGAGAGAGAGCAGAGAGAGAGCTCGAGGAACACCTTGTAAAATACACAGGCATTTGCCATTGTTAATACAGAGCAGTTTTTCCTGCATTTTCTATCATTATATGCATGTGTGTGTGTGTGTTCATTATATGCTTCATTTGTGTATTGTGATTATGCGATTGCAGGGAATGTGGTTGATTTCAGGTTTGAGAGGTCTTTGAGGTTTCATGCCATGAGGGCATGACAAAGTATTGAGACTCTGAATACCGGTGCACAGAGAGGGCACTTCTGAACTCGGAGGAGTTAGACAAAGACGTGCTGAGAGCACAAGCACTGAAGTCAACAACTCGTATAGAAGGAGGAATTTTGGGGTTACTGAACACCTCAATAGTCAAGGCAGTGTAGCTGAGACACTGTTGTGGACAGAACCTGTCAGGAATTCTATAGGAGCTCTACCAAGAGGGTATCGAGCGTGTGTACAGAGGTGCACAGAGGAAAGAACTATGCTATGAGTTCTGAAGGACTAGAATTCTGTTAAGGATTCTGAGGAGCTCCGTCTGGAGGACGTCGAGTGAAGGGTGTAAGCACAAGGAGGAAGCGTAACTGTGGTGTGTTTTGTGAAAGAGATACTCCGCCAGGAGGGCATTGAGGGAGTGTACAGATAGCTGGGAGGAAAGAACTCATTGAGTTCTATCATCTGAAGGAAGCATCCACTGAAGGAGCTTTCATTGGGTTACTGAATACCCAGAGCACTCATCAAGTAGGTCGTTTGAGTAGAAGGATAGCAGGAGGAATCTGTATTCCCCATCAGAGGGTGAAGGAAGAAAAAATCCCCCAAGGGGTCTGAGTATACGTTGAATCTTAGGAGAGACAACACCGTGCGAGCGTAGAGACTCTGCAGGAGTGCGCAGGGTCGGAGAAAATTCAACACTTGAAGAATTGTTGACAGACTTGCACAAGCAGTGCGCGCAAAGTCTTTGAGTAACCCAGAGTTGATAAGCTCAAGAGGGATAGTTCCATCGCAGCGGAAGCGTGGGATGGACCCAGGAGGAAGTTCAATCAGGAAGGAGCTTCAGAGCAGGAGGATCCCCAATGGGGAGAATCAACGGTCAGGGTTTGCTGGATAGCATCGCGAGAGTCCCGCTGACCGTCAGATCGTGGAGAAGTTGCGTAGGAGTTAGTCCTCAGGTGCAGGAGGGAATAGCACATCGGAGTTTGGCGTTTGACGAGGTAAGAGTTTCATGGTCGTTGAAATCGCGAGTAGCGATGCCCCGATTTAATGGGAGCCGTCGATCATAATAGGAACATGTGGCATCAGATCCCGGGAGGTCAGGTTTCGACATTCAGATTTTTATTGTGCAAGGAATTGTGAATGGCGAAACCACGATCCCGCGATTCCCGATAAGGGAGAGAGAGGAGGTGACGTGGCACGGGAGTGGCGCACGTGCATATCAGCATTCGGGGTTTGGAGATTTGCGAGGGGAGAGGAATCGCAACATCAGAGGTGCCGATTTCCTGATAGGGAAAACCCCGATATATGAAGGCATTGACCCTTTGACCATCGGGTTTCGAGGAATTGAAAGACCCAATCCCGTGAGCACTGAACTTGCGATCCTGCGAGTTCCGATGTCCTGAAAAGCAGAGGGGGAGGTTGGGAGAGAAGATACCTGTGGGTATTGAGAACTCCCGAGAGGAGTTGGAAGAGTTCTTTGACTCTTCGGGCCTGTGTGAAAGAAGGTCCTGGTGAGAGCGGGTCGGACTGTGAGGGTGACGACTTTGCACCAAATTGCTGAAAAGTTGGGTCCCAGTTCTTTTCGATTGTGGAATATTGAAGGTATTTGACACCTACCCAGTGAATGACCAAGCCCTGAAGAGATACTTTTCTTGATACTACCCTTGTATATTATGTACATATTTTTCTTGCGTTTGCTTTTTCGTTTGCTTTCTGTTTTTTGATTTTGATTTGAATTTATCAGTTTGTGTCTTTGGAAATATACACACCTGTACACTGAGCTATTCAGACAAAGATGATAGAAAATTCCTCCACTGAAATAACTTCTGAGAAATTTGTACAAACATTAATAGTATATTTCTGAAATTTATATCTGTGTTGGAAAAATCTGTTGTTTGAAAGAAGTTGACTGATTTCGATCTCTGAGTAAAGCTTGTCATGATCATCCATTATCTTTTTATGCTGTCCCTATTCCATAAAGGAATGACTCAGAGGATGTCTCCCTGTCTTAGGAAGTTGTTTTTGTTAATAAAACATCTCTGGATCTAAATAAAGGACAGTTCTAAAAAATTCTGATGAGGTCTGAAAAAATATGTTAAAATATCAAGATTTTCAGTGTCACCCCGCTCAGCTATATATCTATGAAAAACAAAACAAAAATTATTAAGAAGAGCTATGGGAAGTGCTTGTAAACCCGCCGGGATGCTGAACAGGTCTGCTTGCAGTGGGTAAATGCATGCATGGCGCCAAGACAACTTCGCCGGGGTACTGAACAAGCCCACTGGTAGCGAAGCAATGTCGGGTATATGAAAATTTGCAAAAACGAAACCTCTTTAATGTCCTTTATTCTGATCCAGAACTTCTTGGCAGGATCCAGATGTCAGAGTGGGTTAAATGACAACCCTGTCGAGGCTATGGACACCTGCTTGTAGCAGTGGCTCTGTCAACAGTATTGGATATTTTATCTTTAATATCGTGACTTGCTAATCTTAAGACTGTTATCAATTTTCATCTTTTAAAACACTGCTGGAATAATTGGTTAATGATGATGTTTATACGATTTTCTGGTTGTTATTTTTGAGTTGAAATTTTCTTTGCGGTCCTAATATGAGTTTGTTCATTTTGGCAGAGATAACTGCTTCTACCAGTGTGTCGCCATTGTTGGCAGCCAAATCACATTTTTCCATGGTCTTACAAGCTGCCTACACCAATGTTTTGCAAACATCAATTTTTCGTCGCAATTTTCAAATGAACGACACTTTTATTCTTTGCACCTTTTTGCACACTTATCTTCGTTTTGTTTTCACGACTGTAAGCGTGAAAACTTAGTCCTTCAAAGTCGCATTGGAATCGCTATCTGAACTGTCATGATCCTTCCTTTTGATATGCTTATTGCACTTACCTTTTATTTATCATTATACAACTGGCAAGATCCTTTGATCGGTACTCATGCTTCTATTGATTGGGTAATTTGGTTTTATTGAGTTTGTAAGGAATTATCATTTGGATTTGCATTTTATTTGACAATACATGGGTGTTATGGTTAAATATTTCATTTATATCTTTTAATATGATACCTATGTTTGTGTTTTCATAACTATTGGCTTGTTGATTATATGAATACCCACTGGCACATTAGTTAAACGATTGATATCAGCTGATACTTGGCGCATGGTTAAACATTTGGCATTGGTTTCAAAGTGTATGTTGATGGTTTAAAAACTATGACATAACGTTGATTGCACGCATTTTTTTATACACTTACCATTGTTTCATTGGTTAGCCAAGCAACATGATTTTTGAATTATACTATAGTGGGTTGAACAGCTATGAAATCTGGTGGTTGTACTTTGGCATAACTATTATGCATGGCAGAGATAAACTCCACCACCTTCGCATGATGGAATTTATGCCTATCCCTTATCCCCATTCACTTATGTTAGCTCAGTTAGCTATGCTCCTGTGTGTGTTATGATCCAAAACCTCGGCTTACCATGTGCTCAGCTCCATGGCACCATTCGTGCGAATCGAGCCAAATGACAACCAAGCCTTGTTAATGTTTGACAATGGCCACAAAGACTTGGAGGATAATGGATGGCTCACCTTCATGCAACAATTTGAGGGTTTTAATCTAGTTGTGGCACAACAGTTTTCCATGAGATTCGATGGCTGTAGAGCCAAGGTGGGTGATATCCAGTTGGAAATCAATGAGGAATTTATCAGTTCTGCTACAGGGTTACCTGCCACAGGCCAGTGTTGGTTCAAAAATTCGAAAGTGGAAGAGGTTCCATGGCCACTACTGCTCCTCTCGCGTAAAGTCACCTCTTGTGACAGAGTTATGCCCATATATTTTCTTAAACCACGATGGAACGACCTTTTGATCATAGTCAAGCAGTTCGTGACCTGTGAAGGTCGATACGGACTTGTGTTTCTCTACCACCTACGTTTGCTGATGAATTTTATGGGATACTCGTTGAATTTTCCCTTTTACTTTCAGCGCAGCCTATATAAAATGTCGAAAAGGTTTAAAAGGAAAAAGGCTAACAATAACCTGTTCCACCATGGGCTTATTAAACTTATTATTGTTTATCACTTGAGTTTACACGATGATAGTTGGAGAGCTTTCATCGCTCGTAATGGTTTTGAGGATACAAACCCTGTCCAGGTTGACAAGCATGTGGTAATTGAAACCAAGGCCGAGCCACCTGTGCCCTTCCATATCCTACTGCCTCCTCCTAAACCCTTTTCTGACCCTAAGGTTGACTTACCCGATGCCATAACTGAGAAGTTTGAAACTATTAAAAGGCCTG
>JZKD02S1754108.1:44016-59409 GCA_000966675.3 Picea glauca
GGGTGTCAATTATTTGCAGCTCATATGGAAGATACACCTAAGGATAAGGTGTCAAATATTGAAGATTATGCAGTCCTAAAGGAGTTTGAGGATGTGTTTAAATAAATATCAGGATTACCCCCCTATAATAGATATTGATTCCTCTATAAATCTGATCCCTGAAGAAACACCAGTATCCAAGACCCATTACAGGATGGGTACCCCAGAATTAAAGGAGTTGCAAATGCAACTTGAAGATCTTCTGAAGAAGGGGTATATACGACCAAGCGTGTCACCTTGGGGTGCTCCAGTTTTATTCATGAAGAATAAGGATAGAACATTGAGACTTTATATTGAATTGAGGAAGTTAAACAAAGTAATTGTAAAGAACAAGTATCCTTTTCCAAGGATCGATGACCTCTTTGATTAGTTGAAGAATGCAAAAATATTATCCAAGATTGTTATCAGGTCAGGTTATCATCAGGTAAGAATTAAATATGAAGACATCAACAAGACTTCTTTTAGAACAAGGTATGACCATTATGAGTTCACAGTGGTGCCATTTGGGTTATCAAATGCACCAATTGTCTTCATGTGTTTAATGAATGGTGTTTTCAGAGAATATTTAGATAATTTTGGCATTGTCTTTTTGGATGGAATTCTTATATATTACAAGTTGGAAGAAGAGCATGAGAAACACTTGAAGATGGTATTACAAGTACTAAGGGAGCATCAATTGTATCCCAAATTCAGCAACTACTCATTTTATCAGAACCAAATTCATTATTTTGGGCATATTATATTTTATCAAGGGATAGCAGTAGACCCTGGAAATATTGAGACCATTAGAAGATGGTCAACACCTAAAAATGTGACAAAAGTCAGATCCTTCATGGGCCTTGCAGGCTACTACAAAATATTTTTTGCAAGATTCTCAAAGATTTCACACCCGATCACTTCCTTGCAAAAGAAGTGAGTGAAGTTTCAGTGGACATTGGAGTGTGAAAATAATTTCCAACATTTGAAGCAACTATTAACCAGTGCTCCAATTCTAAGGATTGTTGATCCAAATGAAGACTTCATTGTATGCACAGATGCATGTAAAGAAGGAATTGGTGGCATCCTTAGTAAAAAATGGTTTGTTGTATGTTATGAATAAAGGAAGTTGAAGGAGCATGAAAGGAATTATGCCACTCATGATTTGGAGTTGCAATCCATAGTCCATGCCTTGAAGAAGTGGAGGAAATACCTCATGGGGAAAAGGTTTGAGTTGAGGACAAACTGTAACGGTATAAAATATTTATTTGATCAACCAAATCTAAATTCTAGACAGAGCAGGTGGTTGGAATTTCTCAGTGAATACGACTTTGATATAAAGCATATAAAAGGGAAAGAGAACAAGGTGATTGATGCACTCAATAGAAGAGTGCATGAGTTGCATGATATATCCATGAGCATGTACCAATCTGATTTGAAAGGCAAAATCTTAGAGTCTGCAAATTCAGATTTATAATACATGGAAAATAATGGAAAAATTACAACAAGGTATTTTGCAGCAAAAAAAAAAGGAAAACAAGCTCGAAGTTGATGAAACTCTCAGGTATAGAGGCATAGTTTATGTACCCAATTCCCAAGAATTGAAAAATATGATATTGAGGGAAATGCATAATGTACCTTATGTTGGACATCCATGGTATCAAAAAACAATTGTAGCTATCAAGAGCCAATATTATTGGTCGGGCATGAATAAAGAAGTGGTTGGGTACATTGCCAAATGTTTGGAGTGTCAAAAGGTCAAGGTTGAGCATAAACACCCAGCTAGGTTGTTGTAGCCATTACCCATCCCTAAGTGGAAATGGGAAGTGGTAACAATGGACTTCATCACCAAACTTCCCAAAACAAGAAAGAATCATGATTCTATCATGGTAGTGGTGGACAAGCTTACCAAAGCTACCCATTTTATTCTAGTGAAGCTCACTCAAAAGGAAAATAACATTGTTGATATTTATATGAGGGAAATTTCTCGTTTTCATGGTATACCCAAGAAAATTGTGTTTGAAAGAGATTCAAAATTGACATCGAATTTCTAGAAAATATTATGTAAAAGATTTGGAACAAATTTGAATTTTAGCACAACTTATCATCTAGAATCTAATGGGAAAACAAAGAGTGTGAACCAAGTGATTAAGGATATTTTGGGCTTGTACGTGATGGATAAACCATCAAAATGGGAAGACTACCTACACTTGGTAGAGTTTTCTTATAACAATGGGTTCCAAACATCTCTGAAGATGAGCCCATTTGAAGCACTTTATGGAAGAAGGTGAAAAACACATGTAAGTTGGGACAACCTGACAGATAGAAAAGTGGTTGAGACCGATTTACTTAGAGAAATGGAAGAGTAGATATAAAAAATAAAGAAGACTTTAAAGGTTGATCAAGACAGTAAGAAAATCTATGTTGATAAGGGAAGAGCCCACAGGGAATTTAAAGTGGGTGATCATGTATTCTTGAAAGTGAAGGCCAACAAAAGTTCCTTTAAATTGGGAAACTATTCAAAGTTGGAATCTCATTATTGTGGGCTGTTTGAAATCCTGGAGAGGATTGGGCCTGTAGCATATATGCTTGCATTACCTGCATCAATGTCTATTCATAATATATTCTATGTATCATTTTTCAAAAAGTATGTATCTGATGCTAATCATGTTATTGATTGGAATGTGATTCGAGTGGAGCAAGAAGGTGCTTTTCAAGTGCATCCAGTGTGCATACTAGATCATAAGATCAAGCATATCTAGAATTGAGCCATAGAGATAGTAAAGTTCCAATGGAACTGGTATGGTCATGAGGATGCAACTTGGGAGCACAAAGATGTTATGCAGGAAGAATACCCACATATTTTTGAAGATTTTTGAAAATTTTGATGGTAATATGTAAATAAGATGCATTGAGGATAGTGCATAAATAAGGGGAGGGGAATGTAATACCCCAATAATGATCCCCAATTGAAAATGTAAAATATTTTTTATAGGCTGGTGAGCCATGTGATTATAAGCTAGGAAGCTTATGTGATGATTAGGCCGGAGAGCCTAGATGCCAAAGGCCAGTGAACCTATTTTTGTATATGTAAACACTCATATCATTAATATAATACATCACTGCATGTACACCAACCACAATAAAAGAGTATGGGTGACTAAAACCCACTAGGAAGGGAAGGGGAGGGGAGGGGCTAAGAGCCTAGGAAAAGGGTTAAGCTTTAAGGTTTACTGCCAAAGGAATAATATAATATTATTCCTAAATATTTTGGTGAGGATAATTATTTTATCCTAAGTCTCATGGGAAAGAGAATGAATCCCAAGTGGAGAGGAACAAGACCCTTGAGAGCCATGTGTTATCAAGGGCACATAAAAATACGTTTAGGGGAAATTAGTTCATTTTGCACTCATGGATCCATTCACTCACTCACCCATTCATGCACCAAACATCCTCTCCATTAGTTGACCTTCGCATCATTCACGTGATCTTGGAGCCTGCACACACTCTTGAGCTACCCTGTACATTTCCTGTGATCAACAGTAAATATGTATTCCTCTTGGGATGCACAATGCACATGAATCTAACTGAGAATGTGTTGCACCTTTATTTTATGAGAAACACTTATTCCATAACAATTTTTTGTTCTTCCTTCACCTGTTCCATAACCATTTTCTTTTGTTGCCTTCACCTAAGCTTGTACCTTGTTGACTAGAGAGTTGGATTGAAGAAGTGGTTTGTCAGAACCATGGGATTGAAGAGACAGGTTTCTAGGCCTGTGAGAAACTCTCTTTAGGTGAGAGAATTGTTGGGAAAGCGATTTCCTGAGGGAACCCAACTGCAGCTATAGTACTTTGAGAATTCTTGTTCGACCTATTGCTAAAGATTTCGAAGGAAAGTAGGGAAGCTAAAGGATTTTTGAGTAGATAAGGGGCACACTTCCTATGGTGAGACATGCACGTGGGGAATGAGAGGCTGTAGGATGTTAGTTTGAGTTGGTTCTTGGGATGAGATCCTTCCTGTTGTTTGTATTGTCTCAACCTAGCCTAGAAATACCTTTACCTGGGTGGAGCTTATTCCCAGCTTAGGGGTGACCCATTGTTGAGAGTGATGAAAAGTGTGGTCTAAGGCTGGGAGGATCGTGGAAGGCCTACACTTAGTTGGTGGTATTCCATAAAAGATAAGTATCAATTGTGTGTAAATTACATGTTGTGTATTTATACATGCTTTATGTTTATGGTTATTACATGTGTATGATGCATGCATATGTTTACTGTTATTTCTACATGAATTCTGTGCATTTGCATAATTTCTTTGTCTGATTAAAGTTATATATATATTGTTGTTTTTATGGAGTGACATGGCATCAACCTGGGTGATCTGGGATGTTACAATTTATACAGTTCCGCAAGAGTTAATGTGTGGCATAGCCCAACAGGTTTAAATTTGGGTGTGTTATAGGAGATATTATATTATTAAATTGAGACTAGGGAAAGTAAACTAACTTTGGATTAATAAGTTACTTAATTATTATTAAAGTGACATTTAATCCTAAAGTGAAAATTGGAGGGAAAATAAGGGTTACATTTGATTTAGTCAAAAATGGGGAAATTCTAGAAGTTACATTTGATTTGGTCAAAAAGGGGAAAGATATAGAAGGATTGATGTAGTCCAAAAGGGGAATTTCTAGAAGGCGTGTAGGAAGGATATGGAAGGGGTTGGAATTGTATAAAAGAAGGGAAACCCCTCACTTCTAATTATTATTATTTGATATTTTAATGAGTGCTCTTGTAGCCATCGTTTTTGTTGGGGTTTTGGGAAAAACCCTTCCACTATTGGTTTGGTTTCGATGGTGTAATATCCATCCTAGCTAGACAAGAGAGGAATCCATTTAGGATTTCCATTGGAGATAGACAAGGAGGGGGAGGATCCATACAATATGTTCATTGGATATTCACTTGGTATTTTGTTTATTGTTGGAGGGATACTATGGTATATAGGAGGATTACGATACTTTCTAGATGAGGTCGAGCTCAGATAGTTACAATTTTTCACAGGGTTTGAAGATATCGACTTTAGAGAATCCCCATGGGTTGAGCTAGGGTTTTCCTGTGATTCCCCACTATATGCCTCACAACTGTCTTGCGAGGACCTTTTCAGATTGGGGTTACAAGAGTTTGCTAGATTGAGCTTACGAGGGGTTGAGGATAGGGTTTGAAGGCCACTTGTAGAGGGGTACTACCAGAATAGAGCAGTGTGAGGGATAGTAGAGTGGCATCATTCTAGGTTTCTCTTGTGTTGTTTTGTAGTGGTTTGTGTAGCTACTTGGAAACCATTAGGGTGGTGTTCTACAACCGTTATTACAATCATTAGATGTCATTGTATTGGTTTGTGAGTTTTCCATCCATAATAAAGATGGCATGTTATCTGCTCCATTTTATGTGTAATGGATGTATTCTACATGTTTGACAATATTCTTCAACGAGAAATCTATTTGATAGACGTTAATAACCCCTTTTACATAAGAAAAAATAACAAGTTTGGGACATAAAACATATTTTTCCCTTCCTAGCCTAGTTGGGGACATTACAATGGATGGTTATTAAAGGAGAATATCTGAAATAGGATGAAGGAACACTAAACAAAGGTGGTTATGTATTTCAACACTATAGACTAGGTGAATCTCTATACCACTTTACAAACTTGGTTGTTGGTACAAACCTCCAACTACAAGCAATTCCAAGTAAGAACTCATCAAAGTTACGCTACTTCTTTCCTTACTCTGAGAAAGAGAAGTTAATGGATACCATCAATATTAGAAGTGATCCCGATGATCTACTTGAATGACCATAGGTATGTAAAAGGAATAATTGAACAAATATTTCAAATTCATGAATGATTGAAATTTTGGCTTTATACTATGTTATTTATGGTATTCTTGTATGTTGTGGTTCTTTTTGGTTGTTAGGGAACTATGTTTATGCCATGCCTTGCCTTCAATTTCCTTTCCAAGCCATGCATTTCCTTTCTATTCCATGCCTTTTCATACCCTTCCTTTCCATGCCATGCCTTGCCTTGCCATGCCATTCCATGCCTTGACTTTCCATGCCATGCCATGTATTTCCATGCAATTCCTCGCCTTTCCCTGCCTACCATGCCCTGCCATGCCTTGCATTGAATTAACTTTACATGCCATGTCATGTCATGCCTTCCCATGCCATGAAATGCCTTGCCTTCCCTTTCCTTTCCATGTCATTACATGCCATGCCTTGTCATGCCTTTTCTTTCAATGCCATGCATTTACTTTCCATGTAGCTTCCCATTTTAACCTATACAACAATAAATATATATCTTTCCATAACATTATGAAAGGGGAAATTCAAATCAAAATGTGGATTGAAATGAAACAAGCATCACAAAAAAGGAACATTTCTTATCCCAAGAAATAAAAAAACATTTTTTCTAGGGACATATGACTTAAATTTATATCACAAATTTCCTTTCCATCTATTGAAGTGTTATTTCCATGCCATGCCTTGCCATGCCATGCCTTTCCTTTCCAATCCATGTCTTTCCATTCCATGCCATTCCTTGTCTTTCCATGCCAGGCCTTGCATTGCCTTTCCTTGGCATGACATGCCATGCCTTGCATTTCCTTGCCATGCCTTGCCTTTTCATGCCTTTCATCACCTTGTCATGCCTTTCCTTGCCATGTCTTGCCATGCCATGCCTTGCATTGTCTTGCCTTTCCATGCCATGCCTTACCTTACCTTTCCATCTTATGCCATGCCATGCCTTGAATTTCCTTTCCTTGTCATTCCTTGTGATGCCATGCCTTGTCATGTCATTTCTTTCCTTTCCTTTCCATGCCATGTCATGCCATGTCATGCCTTGCCTTTCCATGCTATTCCATGCCTTTCCTTGACTTTCCATGCCTTTCCTTACCATTCCTTTCCTTTCCTAGCAACGCCATGCCATGTGTTTCCTTGCATTTACATGCTATTCCATGTCTTGCCTTTCCATGCTATGCCATGCCTTACCTTGCCTTTGCATGCTATTCCATGCCTTCCCATGCCATGTCATTCCATTACTTTTCATTCCATGCGTTTCCTTTCCATGACATTCCTTGGATTGCCTTACCATTCCATGCCATGCCTTGCCTTTCTTTTTCATGTCATTCCATGCCATTCCATGCATTTCCTTGCCTTTCCATCCCATGTCATGCCTTTACTTTCCATGCCATGTCATTCCTCTCCATGCCATGTATTTTATTACCATGCCATGTATTTCCTTTCATTTTCTTACCTTTCCATGCATTTCCATGCCTTATATTGTCTCGCTTTGCCATTCCATGCCATGCCATGCCTTGCATTTTATTTTCTTGCCATGCCATGTCATTCATTTCCATGCCATGCAATGCCTTGCCTTGACTTGCCATTCCATGCAATGTATTGCATTGTCTTTCCTTTCCATACCATGCCATGCCTTGCCTTGTCTAGCCTTACAAGGTATTAAATTGTCAAACATATTTAGTAAGCACTGAGGAAAACCTTACTCCTAGAGATCCTACAAAATATGCATTTCCAAGAAACATAATGATAGAGGAGGGGCTCCACTAGATGAAACCTAGTGCCCTGGATCCAATGCAACTGACGGTTCGTCCATCCGAGTCCTGATTTTAGTTTTATTGAGAGTTTCAACTTGTCTCCTCAATCCATTCAGAGACATGTTGGAAATTAGGTTCGAGGGCATAAAATCCACACCAAGTAGAATAACAAAGTTTTTTTACCTACCACACATCTGTTTGACCAAGGGCCACATGAAAATGATACCTACAATCACCCAACATAGTGTTCTTGAAAATCAACCTCTTGTTCGTAATTTTTACTATGCCGCATTGAGAAAAACCCTAGTACTCGAGATCCTGCAACAAGTGATTTTATGGGGAAAAAAATGATAGCGGAGGGGCCTCATTAGCTAAAACTTGGTGCCCCACATCCAATGCAACAAATGATTCAGCCATTCGAGTGTTGGTTTGAATTTTATTGTGAGCTGCAAGTCGACTCCTCAAGCCATTCAGGGACATGTTGGAAATTTGGTTCGGGGGAATAAAATCCACACTGAGAAACATAACGGAGTTCCATAAGTTCCCAAATGTATGTTTGGCCAAGGCCCATGTGACCACGCTACCCACAATCACCCGACATAGTGTTATTGAAAATCAATCTCTTGTTCAAAATTTTCACTATGCCTCATTAAGTAAAACCATAGTTCCAAAAATCCTACAACAAAATATTTACTGGGCAATGGAATGACAATAGAGGGGCCCCAATAGCTGAAAATTGGTGCCCTAGATCCACCACAACAAACATTTTTCCCATCTGAGTCTCATTTTGAGTTTTATTGTGAGTTGCAACTCACCTCCTCAAGTCATTCAGGGACATGTTAGCAATTTGGTCCCGGGGAATAAAATCCACATTGAGAAACATAATAAATTTATGTAAGATATTGCACATATATTTGGCCAAGGCCCACGCGACCACGCTACACACAATCACCCCACATGGTGTTCTTGAAAATCGATCTCTTGTTCATAATTTTCACTATGCCTCATTGAGAAAAACCCTAGTCCCGAAGATCCTGCAACAAATTATTTTCCTGGAAATGGAATGAAAATGGAAGGCCCCACTAGCTGGAGCCCAATGCCCTGGATCGAATGGAACCAACGATTCGTCCATCCAAGTCCCAGTTCGAGTTTTATCGTGAGTTGCAACTCCTCCTCTCAAGCCATTTAAGGACATGTTTTCACTTTGGTCTCGAGGCATAAAATCCACACAGAGCAACATAATGGAGTTTTCTAATTCCCTACACATTTTTTTGGCCAAGTCCCACATGACCATGCTATCCACAATCACCCAGAATAGTGTTCTTGAAAATCAACCTCTTTGTTCAAAATTTGCACTATGCCTCATTAAGAAAAACTCTAGTCTAGGAGATCCTGCAACAAACAATTTTTTGGGCAACAAAATGACGGAGGAAGGGCCCCACTAGATGAAACTTGGTGCCCCAGATCCAATGCAACTGACATTTCATCCATCTAAGTTCCAGTTTTAGTTTTATTGTGAGTTGTATCTCACCTCCTCAAGCCATTCAGGGACATGTTAGCAAATTGGTCTAGGGGGATAAAATCCACACCAAGTAGCATAATGAAGTTTCATAAGATTCCACATGTTTGTTTAGAGAAGGTCCATGTGACCATGCTACTAACAATCACTTGAAAAAATGTTCTTAAAAATCGACCTCTTGTTCAGAATATGCACTGTGCCTCATTGAGAAAAACCACAGCCCCAAAGATCCCACAACAAAAACTTTTCTAGGAAACAAAATGATAGGGGAGGGGCCCTAATAGATGAAACTCAGTGCCTTGGATCCAATGAAATAGATGGTTCATCCATCTAAGTCTTAGTTTTATTTTTATCACGATTTGCAACTCGCCTCCTCAAGTCATTCAGGGACATGTTGGCAATTTGGTCTGGAGGCATAAAATCCACACTGAGAAGCATAAGAAAGTTTTGTAATCTCATGCATGTCTGTTTGGCCAAGGCCCATGTGACCACGCTACCCACAATCAACTAACACATTGTACTTAAAAATTGACCTCTTGTTTAGAATTTTCACTATGCCTCATTGAGAAAAACCCTAGTCCTAAAGATCCTGCAACAAACGATTTTTCGGGCAACGAAATGAAAGCAGAGAGGCCCCACTAGATGAAACTCAGTTCCCCGAACCCAATATAATAGATGGTTCATCCATTTGAGTCATGTTTTAATTTTTATCGCGAGTTGCAACTCACCTCCTCAAGCCATTCAAGGACATGTTGTCAATTTGGTCTCGGGGTATACAATCCACACCGAGCAGCATAACGGATTTATGTAAGCTCCTACACAATTGTTTTAACAAGGCCCACATGATCGTGCTACCTGCAATCACCTGGAATAGTGTTCTTGAAAGTAGACCTCTTGTTCAAAATTTTCATTCAATCTCATTGAGCAAAACCCTAGTTCAGAAGATACTGAAACAAACCCTTTTCTAGGAAACAAAATGACAACGGAGGGGCCCCACTAGCTGAAACTCGGTGCCCTGGATCCAATGCAATAGATAGTTCATCCATCTAAGTCCTAGTTTGTGTTTTATCACGAGTTACAACTTTCCTCCTCAATCCATTCAGGGACATGTTGGCTGGTGCAAACTCCCTCTTCCCTCCAAAGGGCTACTCAACCTCCCAATCTAGGATCGTTCAAGTCACTGAACCGAATGGTTCTTTGGGCTCTTGATGGAACCATTTTAACTTGACCCAGGCCCTTCGCTTTCGCAATGCGACTATGTAGCACCTGCATACCCTCTCCTTAGCGTTTTTCAACTCTTAATGCCAACACCGCTAGATCCCCGTGCTAGGCTTCCTCCTTGACATAACCATGGTTTATGACAGTGGACCAACTCCCTTCGTGATCCTGTACTTTGGAACTTTCTTGAGCTTCTTTCTTCCTTTTTCTCAATTTTCGAATTGATGAATTCTTCAGGACTAGATCTACGGTCCACGCTCTTCTTGCAATCAAGGGTTGTGATTGACTTTGCGATTTCGGGCTTCATGAGTCCTCTCTTCTCCCAAATTTTCTTCTCTCGATTTATGAACAAGTGATGCGTTGATCCTTTTCCATGCGTCCTACCTCGATGGACGACTAGGATTAATTCGCTAGCCAACGCTTTGGGTTTTCTCCTCTTATTTATTCTCTGAAGGGTTCCTCCTCCAAAATGCATGGATCTCTGCCACGTGAACTCCCAGATCCAATGGTCTGGACTGAAATCGCTCTTTGAGACCTCACAAAGATCTTCATTTTCTCTCAGCAAACCTCCCGAAGTTCTATCTCCCAAACCTCTCAATATTCTGCCACCTGTCTTCCCCTCGACGATGGATGGTTTCATTATCTTTAGGACTTTGTCAAGTCCTCTATTCTTTTTCACACTTAGCGCAATTTCTCCTTTCGAGACTTAGACTGCTCTCAAATACTTTTTTCACTCCTTGCAGAGTTTTGCACGGACTCTTCTGTGACTTTTCTCGGCTTGAAAACCTCCAAGGTTCCTAGTTCCTTTGCGTCCTTCAGTGGACTTCTTCTTTCCCTCCTAGAAGTCTCTCACTCTGCTTCCTAATCTTGTAAGGTGAAATTACAACAAATTAGGTGCACTCCTTGCACTTGGCTCAGTTCTTCGTTGGATTCTCCCTTAGCCTTATGGAAAGGTTTAAGGCATCTCCTTTACTTTATTGACGCACTTCATGCAAATCCTTACTTCACCAGAATATTAAACAATTATGGGATTCTCCAACACCTTCAACCATGTTGATTATGTGCACTCTCACACTAGCTCGATGCCCTCCTGGAAGAGTATTCCAGAGTGTTCAATAACTCTGAACTGTGCTTTCCCCTACACAATCTTTCTTTCCAAGGTACTTAACCGCCTTGAAATTTCTCCCCGAGTCTGTAAATTAATATAGTGTTATCTCCTGGAAAATTCTCTCATGACTCCACTGAGTTTAGATACACACTCCTTGCATCAGCTCACAGAGTTTGCACCCTCTATTGTGCACTCCTTCCAATTATCCTAGAGAACCAGACTTAAATCAACACACTCGAGGATAGAAAACAATATCTCTATCCCTGCAGATGATTTCTAACATTCATCTACAATTCATAAACATGTAAATGATATTCATAACACAACATCCATCACACATAAATGTAGAACAAGAAAAACTGTCATTTTATATTAATGGTAGAATGTCAAATTACAACGCGGAGTCCGAGCTACAATTGAGTCTCGACTCTCTATGTTTCTCTCCTAGCTAACTCTATCCTAGCTAACCCCTTATCGTATATTCTCTCCTGATTAACTCTATCCTAGCTAACCCCTTATCGTCTATCCTCTCCTTTGCAACAATACCAAAATTTATACAAGAGGGACTCGACGAGCTTCCCTCGCAAGCTTAAACTAGTGGTGTCAAATCACCATTCAAAATGCTTATTGAAAGGGAAATTTACAATGATGGACATCTGCTCTGAATCGGATGCAGATCCATTATGTTTTCAACCACTTAATGGTGACCTTATCTCCATCTTGTGTGAAATCACACTTTTTCTCTTCCATCTTGTCTTCATTAAATGCCTAGATCTCACCTTTGATTCTCGAGGAAAAATGAGAGGGAGGTGCCTCTCCTCCCTTAAATGTGCACCATGCATGAAATATGACTAGCGCGTTCTGAGGTGGAGTGATGCTCCTGCATCATAATCCATGGCTATGAAAATCATGAGCTCCTAATCATGAGCCTTCCAGCGTGGTTGCAATCCTCCTGGATCCGGAAATTTATCTTGGAGATATCTCTCAGCTCCTCTGCTTTGTTGCTTCTTCTCCTGCATCATCCTTGCTTCTCGTGCAGGTTTCCTGTTTCCCAACTTCCTCATGCTGAACAATTACTCTACCGACTCCAACATTAGCTTCCTTATCTCCTCAACGACTTCGTCCAACTGCTCTATCGACTGACTTTCCTTATGTAGACTAGCTTCCTGCATTCCTTCCTTGTTCATGGGAAAATTGTGTTTATTTCCTAAGTCATCTTCTCCATCTCTTGTGGCTTTGACTTGCCACCCTGTTGCATCCTCCACTTCTGCAGTCTCAATAATGAACTATCATTCAACTACTTCCTCTGACAGATTGACCCCTGTCATTTTCTTGACTGATTCTGTTCCAACTTCCACCAACTACAACTCGTTCTAGTGTATCTCCTATAGAATGGCTATCTCTTAGAAGCCACCTTCTAGTTCTGAATTTCCCAACCAATCCTCCAGTTCCTTTAACGTCAATTCCCACTGAGTAATTAACTCAACTGGGTGTTCTCCTTCTGTTGGGACAGACATTAGTATTTGTTCCTCTTCTTCCATGACATTCTCAACTTCCTTTCTTCTTGTCACATATGAAACATCTGTGCTAGCCTCTCCTTGGATGCTTGGTAGGAATATCTCGACTCCTCTAATGATCATAATGCTCCCTTGATCGTTCTCTTTGATGACGAAAGTTTGCAAATTCTGATCATCTTCATTTACACGACTCACAGCTCCATGTGAATCTCCATATGAGTGAGGTATTCCTTCTACCTCCTCTTTGTCTATAAACATCCTCTGACGTGAACTCTTAGCTGAGCTCATATCTTTGTCCTTTCCCACTTGGCAGTTTACGAGATCCATTGATCCCTTCTCATTTCCCACCTAGAAATATACGAGACTCTTTCCAGATCTCTTTCCCTTATGACTAAGGGATTCAACCTGCCTCATCCACCTTCTTAACATCTGTTGCTGACCTCTAGATAAAAAATTTCGAACATTCCATTTAGCTGTCGTCTTCAAAGGCCATTCGTACCTCCAGTGTACCTTTGACTTCTGCTGCATCTTGAATGCAAGCTTCTCCATCTGTGGTCGGATTTCACTGAGCTCCTTGTCCATCGTCACCTTTCTCTTCTACAAATGGACTTCTCCTCGAACATGTTTATGACTGTCAATGGCCATATTTACCTTCTACCTGCCCTCCTGGCAAGTTTGTTGTTCACTCTGCGACTGAGAGCATATTCATCTTCTCCCTCGCCTAAAATCTGCAGAAGAAAACCTTTTCTGATACCATTCTAGTATCAAACTATCTCCTTTGTCTCCTCCTTCACCTGTTGTATATAGGAGAAACCTGGCTCTGATACCACTCTGGTGAAAACCCCCTCTTCCCTCCAAAGGGATGCTCAACTTCCTGGTCTAGGATCGTTCAATTCGCCAAACCAAATGGTTCATTGAGATCCTGATGGAACCGTTTTAACCTGACCCAGACCCTTTACTTTCTCAGTGCGGTTATGTAGCACCCCCAGACCCTCTCCTTAGAATTTTTCAACTCTTAACACCAACGTCGCTAGCTCCCCATGCTAGGCTTCCTCCTTGACGTGACCACAGTTTACGACTGTGGGCCAACTCCCTTCGTGATCCCGTAATTCGACACTTTCATGAGTTTCTTTCTCCATTTTTCCCGATTTTTGAATCGACGAATTCTTCGGGACTAGATCTATGGTCCACGCTCTTCTCACGATAAAGGGATGTGATTGACTTC
Source organism: Picea glauca (assembly GCA_000966675.3). NCBI lineage: Eukaryota > Viridiplantae > Streptophyta > Pinopsida > Pinales > Pinaceae > Picea > Picea glauca. The sequence goes on from JZKD02S1754108.1 coordinate 58,225, forward strand.
GCGAGTTTGGGCTTTGTAAGTCCTCTCTTCTCCTGACTCTGCTTCTCCTGATTTACAAACCAACGATGTGTTGATCCTTTTCCATGCGTCCTACCTCGATGGATAGCTAGGATTACTTCGCTACCCAACACTTTAGGTATTATCCTCTTAGTTCTTCTTCAAAGGGGTCCTCCTCTGAAATGTGTGGATCTCTACCACATTCCCTCCCAGATCCAATGGTCTAGACTGAAATCACTCTTCGTGACCTCACAAAGATATTCATTTTCTCTCGGCAAATCTCCCGAAGTTCTAGCTCTCAAACCTCTCAATCTTCTTCTACCTGTCTCCTCCTCAATGATGGATGGTTTCACTTTCTTCGACACTTCGACAACTCCTCGACTCTTTTTCACACTTAGCACAATTTATCCTTTTGAGACTCAGACTGCTCTCAAATACTTTCTGCACTCCTTGCAGAGTTCTGTGCAGACTCTTCTGCGACTTTTCTCATTTTGAAAACCTCCAAGGTTCCTAGTTCCTTTGCGTCCTTCATTGGACTTCTTCTTTCCCTCCTAACAGTCTCTCTCTCTACTTCCTGAGCTTGTAAGGTGAACTTACAACACCTTAGGTTCACTCCTTGTGCTTGGCTCAGTTCTTCGACGAATTATCCCTTAGACTTATGGAAAAGTTTAAGGCATCTCCTTTCCTTTGTCGACACACTTCTTGCAAAGCCTACATTCACCAGAATGTTCAACAATTCTGGGATTCTCCAACACCTTCAACCTTGTTTCTTCTATGCACACTCAGATTAGCTCGATGCCATCCTGGCAGAGTATTCCAAAGTGTTTAGTAACTTTGAACTGTGCTTTCCCCCACACAGTCTTTCTTTCCAAGGTACTTAACTGCCTTGAAATTTCTCCCTGAGTCTGTAAATTAATCTAGTGTGCTCTCCTGGCAACTTCTCTTCTGACTCCACTGAGTTTAGACACACACTCCTTGCGTTGGCACACAGATTTTCTATCCTCTGTCATGCACTCCTTACATTTAGCCTAGAGAACCAGACTTAACTCAACACACTCACGGATAGAAAAAAAATCTTTATCCCTACAGACAATTTCTAACATTCATCTACAATTCACAAACATGTAAATGACATTCATAACACAACATCCATCACACATAAATGTAGAACAGGAGAAACTGTCATTT
>JZKD02S1754108.1:67506-99337 GCA_000966675.3 Picea glauca
AACATAATGCTTGTAGTAAATGAAAAAGTTTAATACCTAAAAATTACAATCAAAGGATTCATTAAGCATGAAATTATACAACTTGTTATCCCATCTATCTTAGATAAAATACTTAAATCAAAATTTCAATGTCATAACATAAGCTTTCTTTATTAAGCATGAAATTATACAACTTGTTATCCCATCTATCTTAGATAAAATATTTACATGAGAATTTCACTGTCATAACATAAGCTTTCTTTATTCATTAATATAAGCTTTATTTATTCATTAATAGGATTATCATAAAGATGTCATAACATGGATTATCATAATTAATAGGATTATCTTAGGCATCTTTTGGATTGTATGAAAAACAACATAACTTCAAGGCCTTATTTAAAATCAAAGAATTACAAATTAGTCTTTCAACTCAATAATTTTTATAACAAGATATAGCATATAGACGTAGACGTAGACCTAGAATTAGACCTAGACCTTTCCTTTCCTAGCCATGTCTATCTTTTCTTAGACTTGTCATGTCATGCGTTGCCTTGCCTTGCAATGTATTTGATCCAGGTGGATATCAGTGGCCACCCACCTTTTCCAACTGGCTCAAAACAGTTTTCTGGCAATTTTAGCAATTTATTATTTTTAGCAGGTTTTAACTTCTGGGGCCATTTTGAGGGCCTAAATGAAGGTTTTTCGAGATCATGGTTCTCAATGATAGCCAAAAGAATAATTGAGCCCCCAAAATGAATCTCCTCAACGATACCTTTCCAACGAGCTATCATATGCCTCAAATGAAGATTGTATGCAAAAGTTACAATCCCGGGAAGTTGATGTACTGACTTACCCAAACAGGGCCCACATGACTTTTGGCGCTTCATCTCCTAGGGTTAGGTTTTTGGATGTCTAGGAATTTTTCCATTCATGTTTATTGTAAAAAGGCCTCTAGAACCTCATTGTAATCATCTTCTTGCGAATGCGAGTAGCCGTCACATCTCTTCTCAGAGATAAGTTGCCACCATTCTAGCGAGTCTTTCACTTTGTATTTTTACAGTCTCTGTACATTNTACATTTCTTTCATTAATAGAAATCGTGTATTACTGTATCTCTGTGTTTATGGTTGCATCTCTGATATATTTATGTTATAATTATTAGATATACGTGATATCTCTGTGCATTTCTTTATTATATCTCCACGCTCATTTCGTGCCGAAAATAATCCGAATCAGTGGTATCAAAGCAGGCTGCTCTTGATTGTTTTTTCCAGTGCATGTCTCCGACGAGGTCCGAGTATAGCAAGTTGGGTCTCGAGCTTGTATCTCTTGAGGACAACTGCTCTCGCACACCCAAGAAATCCTCAATGGCGGAAGAAAAGAAAAATGACGGAGCAGACAATCCTATCAGTTTGTTGCTTGAGCAAGCTCTCACGCGACAGAGGGACAAAATGATGGAGAATTTTTCTCACATCCTTCAACGCCTGCTGATAGAAATAGGTGCATCTTCATCAAGAGACCACTTTGGAGGCACCTCGCCTTTCAAGTTACAAGTTAATTTTGATATTCCTGTATTTGAAGGACAGATAGATGCATAAGCCCTAGACAAATGGTTAAATATGCTCTCCCCCATGTCAAACATTGGTGGGAAACTTATTGGGAGCAGAGTTCCACATGGGAGTCTGAAATATACGGGGCCGATCCCACTTGGGATTTTTTTGTGGATGCGGTAAAGGAACATTATTACCCTATTGGAAACTGTGAGGACCAGTACATGAGATGGACCACACTGTGGCAAGAGAGGGGCCAAGCAATTCTGGAGTTCACCAATACCTTCCATACCTTGCGCACCAAGCTGGGTATCAAAGACTCTGAGCAACATTTGGTTCTGAAATACCGTGGGGCTCTACACAGATACATCCAGACTAAAATGGATTTTTTGGACATCTCATCACTCGGTGTTGCTTATCGATATGCTGTTAAAATCGAACAAAAATTTAAGCACTAGAACAAATGGGATTTTAGATCTATAAAACCGCAACAACCAAAGTATGACAAAGACAGCCCTAACAAACAGTCTCCCGAAAACCAGTCTAAGACACAGGAAAAGAAGGGTCACGGGAAGGCAAAGAAGGACACCGGAAAATGGTGTGATTTCCACAAAATCCCCTGGCACAACACCGATGAATGCCGCTCAAAACAATCATTGGTGGCCGAGATCAAAGACAAGGAGCCGAACCCTGATTCAGAATCCGATTCTGAAAAGACTGGTAAAGGACAGATCATTGACGCAGACCCCACTGTTATTGTCACAACCGCATCAATTGAACCAGAAGAGACAACAGATCCCGAAGAGGGGGAGTGCCTTTTTCATTCACAGATGTGGGTGAAGGGGACCCCGCTGCATTTTATTGTTGATAGTGGAAGTTAGAAGAAACTCATCTCAACAGAGGTCATCAAATAGTTGGGATTGTCGACATCACCACACCCGCAGCCATACAACATCAGGTGGCTTCGCCAAGGACGAGATCTTTGTATTAGCAAGCAATGTCGATTGTCATACGGCATCCAGCACTTCAAGGAAAAGGTATTATGTGATGTTTCCCCACTAGATTTATATGATGTTCTCTTGGGCCAACCATATATGTGGAAGCGCCATGTTGTTTATGAGTCTCGACCTCGTAGTGTCATTGTTACTTTGGGGGGTCATCTCTACAGAATACCAAAGGTAGTTCCAATTATTGTTCCACCTAAAAAGTGTCGCAAGGTAGTATCTCATACTGCAAAATTCAGCTTCTTCACAATCTATTCAAAAGGGGAACATAAGGACATTGCAACCACTACAGTCTCACCCCCTGCACCTTTTATCCAACAGAAGCAGATCAAAAAGGTTGCAGCAAAGCACAAAGATTCCTTCTGCACACCTTCCTCTCATATAGCTCGACTTGTTGAATAGCCTCAACTTCAACAGGTTCATGACAAACTTCCACAAACTAAGCAACACGACGTCTCCAGCAATACAAGCATCTCACCCAGATGCAAATTCAGCAAACACTTTTCCCTCTCCCCCGGGAACTCAACGCAATGGAGACCATTTCTTCCTAAGGAGGGAGGATTGATCCAAGTGGATATCAGTGGCCACCCACCTTTTCTGACTGGCTCAAAACAGTTTTCTGGCAATTTTGGCAATTTACTATTTTTAGCAGGTTTTAACTTTCGGGGCCATTTTGAGGGCCTAAATGAAGGTTTTTTGAGATCAAGGTTATCAATTATATCTTAAGGCATGATTGGGCCCCCAAAATTAATCTCCTCGATGATACCTTTCCAACGATCTATCATACGCCTAAAACGGAGATCATATGCAAAAGTTACGACCCCGGGAAGTTGATGTACTAACTTACCCAAACGGGGCCCACGTGACTTTTGGCGCTTCATCTCCTAGGGTTAGGTTTTTGGATGTATAGAAATTTTGGCACTCCTGTTTATTGTAAAAAGGCCTCTAGAGCCTCATTGTAATCATCTTCTTGTGAATGCGAGTAGCCATCACATCTCTTCTCAGAGATAAGCTGCCACCATTCTAGTGAGTCTTTCACTCTGTATTTTTACAGTCTCTGTACATTTCTTTCATTAATAGAAATCATGTATTACTGTATCTTTGTGTTTATGGTTGCATCTCTGATATATTTCTATTATAATTATTGGATATACGCGATATCTCTGTGCATTTATTTATTATATCTTCGCTTTCATTGACATACCTAGACCTATATCTAGAAATTGCCTTGACATGCCTTGCCTTTTCATTCCTTATCTTGCCATGGTCTAGGTCATGGTCTATGTCATGTTATAGATCATGGTAATGGTGTAATTATAGGTCTTCGTCTAGGTATAGGTCTAGGTCATGGCTTAGATCTAGGTCAAGGTCTATGTCATGGTCATGGTTTAGTTCTAGGTCTATTGTCAACATGTCGTTGAATGGCATGAGGAGGTGAGGTGAAACTCATGATAAAATTCAAACTAGGACTCGGATGGACTAACCCTCAGTTGCATTAGATCTGGGAGACTAGGTTTCAACTAGTGGGGCCCTTCGGGTTTTGCTCAATGAAGCATAGTGCAAATTTTGAACACAAGGTCGATTTTAAAGAACACTATGTTGGGTGATAATGGGTAGCATGGTTGTGTGCACCTTGGTCAAACAGATGTGTGGGTGCTTACAAAACTTCGTTATACTTCTCAGTGTGGATTTTATTCGGGCCTTGAGCCAAATTGCCAACATATCTCTGAATCTAGTGAGGAGGCGAGTTGTAATTCACGATAAAACTCAAACCAAGACTTGGATGGACAAATCGTTTATTGCAATGGATCTGGGGCACTGAGTTTTAGCTAGTGGGCCCCCTCCATTGTCATTTCATTTCCTAGAAAAGTGTTTGTTTCAAGATTTCCAAGACTAGGTTTTTTCTCAATGAGGCATAGTGCAAATTTTGAACAAGAGGTTGATTTTCAAGAACACTGTGTCGGGTGATTGTGGATAGTGTGGTCGCATGGGCCTTGTCCAAACAGAGGTGCAGGAGCTTATGAAAATATGTTATGCTAATCGGTGTGTATTTTATGCCCCTGGACCAAATTGCCAAGTATGCAGGAGCATCGCTCCACCTCAGCATGCACCAGTCAGATTTCATGCATGGTGTGCATTTAAGGGAGGAAAGGCACCACCCTCTCATTTTGCCTCGAGAATCTAAGGAGAGATCCAGACATTTAATGAAGACAAGTTGGAAGAGAAAAATTTTGATTTTTCACAAGCTGGAGATAAGGTTGCCATTAAGTGGTTGACAATATAATGGATCTACATCTGATTCGGAGAAGATTTCCATTATTGTAAATTTCCCTTTAGATAAGAATTTTGAATGGTGATTTGACACCACTAGTTTAATCTTGAGAGGGAAACTCATTGAGCCCCTCTTATATAAATCTTTGTATTGTTGCAAATGATAAGATAGACGATAAGNCTTTGTGTTTATGGTTGCATCTCTGATATATTTCTGTTATAATTATTGGATATACGCGATATCTCTGTGCATTTCTTTATTATATCTCCACTTTCATTTCGTGCCAAAAATAATCCGGATCAATCTTTCCTTGCATTGACATACCTAGACCTATATCTAGAAATTGCCTTGACATGCCTTGCCTTTTCATTCCTTGTCTTGCCATGGTCTAGGTCATGGTCTATTTCATGTTATAGGTCATGGTAATGGTGTATTTATAGGTCTTCGTCTAGATATAGGTCTAGGTCATGGCTTAGATCTAGGTCAAGGTCTATGTCATGGTCATGGTTTAGTTCTAGGTCTATTGTCAACATATCCTTGAATGGAATGAGGAGGTGAGGTGAAACTCATGATAAAACTCAAACTAGGACTCGGATGGACTAACCCTCAGCTGCATTGGATCTGGGAGACTAGGTTTCAACTAGTGGGGCCCTTCGGGTTTTTCTCAATGAGGCATAGTGCAAAATTTGAACACGAGGTTGATTTTAAAGAACACTATGTTGGGTGATAATGGGTAGCATGGTTGCGTGCACCTTGGTCAAACAGACGTGTGGGTGCTTACAAAACTTTGTTATACTTCTCAGTGTGGATTTTATTCCCTTGAGCCAAATTGCCAACATATCTCTGAATCTAGTGAGGAGACGAGTTGTAACTCACGATAAAACTCAAACCGAGGCTCGGATGGACAAATCGTTTATTGCAATGGATTTGGGGCACTGAGTTTCAGCTAGTGGGGCCCCTCCATTGTCATTTCATTTCCTAGAAAAGTGTTTGTTTCAAGATTTCCAAGACTAGGGTTTTTCTCAATGAGGCATAGTGCAAATTTTGAACAAGAGGTTGATTTTCAAGAACACTGCGTCGGGTGATTGTGGATAGTGTGGTCACATGGGCCTTAGCCAAACAGAGGTACAGGAGCTTATGAAAATATGTTATGCTAATCGATGTGTATTTTATGCCCTTGGACCAAATTGCCAATGATGCAGGAGAATCGCTCCACCTTAGTATGCACCAGTCAGATTTCATGCATGGTGTGCATTTAAGGGAGGAGAGGCACCACCCTCTCATTTTTCCTCGAGAATCTAAGGAGAGATCCAGGCATTTAATGAAGACAAGTTGGAAGAGAAAAATTTTGATTTTTCACAAGCTGGACATAAGGTTGCCATTAAGTGGTTGACAATATAATGGATCTACATCTGATTCGGAGCAGATTTCCATCATTGTAAATTTCCCTTTAGATAAGAATTTTGAATGTTGATTTGACACCACTAGTTTAATCTTGCGAGGGAAACTCGTCGATCCCCTCTTATATAAATCTTTGTATTGTTGCAAATGATAGGATAGACGATAAGGGGTTAGCTAGGATAGAATTAGCCAGGAGAGGATAGACGATAAGGGGTTATCTAGGATAGAGTTATATAGGAGAGAAACACAGAGAGTCGAGACTCAGTTGTAGCTCAGGTAATTTGACATTCTACCATTAATAGAAAATGACAGTTTCTCCTGTTCTACATTTATGTGTGATGGATGTTGTGTTATGAATGTCATTTACATGTTTGTGAATTGTAGATGAATGTTAGAAATTGTCTGTAGGGATAAAGATATTTCTTTCTATCCGTGAGTGTGTTGAGTTAAGTCTGGTTCTCTAGGCTAAATGCAAGGAGTGCGCGACAGAGGATAGAAAATCTGTGAGCCGACGCAAGGAGTGTGTGTCTAAACTCAGTGGAGTCAGAAGAGAAGTTGCCAGGAGAGCACACCAGATTAATTTACAGACTCAGGGAGAAATTTCAAGGCAGTTAAGTACCTTGGAAAGAAAGACTGTGTGGGGGAAAGCACAGTTCAGAGTTACTGAACACTCTAGAATACTCTGCCAGGAGGGCATCGAGCTAATCTGAGTGTGCATAGAAGAAACAAGGTTGAAGGTGTTGGAGAATACCATAATTGTTGAACATTCTGGTGAATGAAGGCTTTGTAAGAAGTGTGTCGACAAAGGAAAGGAGATGCCTTAAACTTTTCCATAAGTCTAAGGGAGAATTCGTCAAAGAACTAAGCCAAGCACAAGGAGTGAAACTAAGGTGTTGTAAGTTCACCTTACAAGATTAGGAAGTAGAGAGAGAGACTGTTAGGAGGGAAAGAAGAATTCCAATGAAGGACGCAAAGGAACTAGGAACCTTGGAGGTTTTCAAGATGAGAAAAGTCGCAGAAGAGTCTGCACAAAACTCTACAAGGAGTGCAGAAAGTATTCGAGAGAAATCTAAGTCTCAAAAGGAGAAATTGTGCTAAGTGTGAAAAAGAGTCGAGGAGTTGTCGAAGTGTCGAAGAAAGTGAAACCATCCATCATTGAGGAGGAGACGGGTGGAAGAAGATCGAGAGGTTTGAGAGATAGAACTTCGGGAGATTTGCCGAGAGAAAATGAAGATCTTCGTGAGGTCACAAAGAGTGATTTCAGTCTAGACCGTTGGATCTGGGAGGTAACGTGGTAGAGATCCACACATTTCAGAGGAGGAACCCTTTGGAGAAGAACGAAGAGGATAATACCCGAAGTGTTGGGTAGAGAAGGAATCCTAGCTATCCATCGAGGTAGGACGCATGGAAAAGGATCAACACATCGTTGGTTTGTAAATCGAGAGAAGCAGAGTCAGGAGAAGAGAGGACTTACGAAGCCCAAACTCGCGAAGTCAATCACATCCCTTTATCGCGAGAAGAGCGTGGACCATATATCTGGTCCCGAAGAATTCGTTGATTCAGAAATCAGGAAAAATGGAGAAAGCAACTCGTGAAAGTGTCAAAGTACGGGATCACGAAGGGAGTTGGCCCACAGTCGTAAACCGTGGTCACGTCAAGGAGGAAGCCTAGCATGGGGAGATAGTGACGTTGGTGTTAAGAGTTGAAAAATGCTAAGGAGAGGGTTTGGGGGTGCTACATAACCACACTGAGAAAGTAAAGAGTCTGGGTCAGGTTAAAACGGTTCCATCAGGATCTCGATGAACCATTCGGTTTGGCGACTTGAACGATCCTAGACCGGGAAGTTGAGCATCCCTTTGGAGGGAAGAGGGGGTTTTCACCAGAGTGGTATCAGAGCCAGGTTTCTCCTGTAGACAATAGGTGACGGAGGAGACAAAGGAGATAGTTTGATACCAGAATGGTATCAGAAAAGGTTTTCTTCTACATATTTTAGGCAACGGAGAAGATGAAAATGCTCTTAGTCGCAGAGTGAACAACAAACTTGCCAGGAGGGCAGGTAGAAGGTAAATATGGCCATTGACGGTCATAAACATGTTTGAGGAGAAGTCCATTCGCAGAAGAGAAAGGTGACGATAGACAAGGAGCTCATTGAAATCTGACCACAGATGGAGAAGCTTGCATTCAAGATGCAGCAGAAGTCAAAGGTACACTGGAGGTACGAATGGCCTTTGAAGACGAAAGCTAAATGGCATGTTCGGAAGTTTTTATCTAGAGGGCAGCAACATATGTTAAGAAGGTGGATGAGGCAGGTTGAATCCCTTAGTCATAAGGGAAAGAGATCTGGCAAGAGTCTCGTATATTTCTAGGTGGGAAATGAGAAGGGATCAATGGATCTCGTAAACTGCCAGGTGGGAAAGGACGAAGAGATGAGCTCAGCTGAGAGTTCACGTCAGAGGATGTTGATAGAAAAAGAGGAGGTAGAAGGAATACCTCACTCATATGGAGATTCACATGGAGCTATGAGTCGTGTAAATGAAGATGATCAGAAGTTGCAAACTTCCGTCATCAAAGAGAACGATCAGGGGAGAATTATGATCATTGGAGGAGTCGAGATATTCCTACCAAGCGTCCAAGGAGAGGCTAGCACAAATGTTTCAGATGTGACAAGAAGAAAGGAAGTTGAGACTGTCATGGAAGAAGAGGAACAAATACTGATGTCTATCCCAACAGAAGGAGAACACCCATTTGAGTTAATTACTCACTGGGAATTGGCGTTAAAGGAACTGGAGGATTGGTTGGGCAATCCAGAACTAGAAGGTGGCTGCTAAGAGATAGCCATACCATAGGAGATACACTAGAACGAGTTGCAGTTGGTGGAATTTGGAACAGAATCAGTCGAGAAAATGATAGGGGTCAATCTGTCAGAGGAATTAGTTGAATGACAGTTCATTATTGAGATTGCAGAAGTGGAGGATGCAATAGGGTGGCGAGTCAAAGCCACAAGAGATGGAGAAGATGACTTGGGAAATCAACACAATTTTCCCATGAACAAGGAAGGAATGCAGGAAGCCAGTCTACATAAGGGAAGTCAGTTGATAGAGTAGTTGGACGAAGTAGTTGAGGAGATAAGGAAGCTAATGCTGGAGTCAGTAGAGTAATTGTTTAGCACGAGGAAGTTGGGAAATAGGAAACATGCACGAGAAGCAAGGATGATGCAAGAGCAGAAGCAACAAAGCAGAGGAGCTGAGAGATATCTCCAAGAGAAATTTCTGGATCCAGAAGGATTTCAACCACGCTGGAAATATCATGAGTAGGAGCTCATGATTTTCATATCCATGGAGTATGATGTAGGAGCATCACTCCACCTCAGAACACACTAGTCAGATTTCATGCATGGTGCACATTTAAGGGAGGAGAGGCACCTCCCTCTCATTTTTCCTCGAGAATCCAAGATGAGATCTAGGCATTTAATGAAGACAAGATGGAAGAGAAAAAGTGTTCTTTCACATAAGCTGGAGATAAGGTCACCATTAAGTGGTTGACAACATAATGGATCTGCATCTGATTCGGAGCAAGTTTCCATAATTGTAAATTTCCCTTTCAATAAGCATTTTGAATGGTGATTTGACACCACTAGTTTAAGCTTGCGAGGGAAGCTCGTCAAGCCCCTCTTGTATAAATTTTGGTATTGTTGCAAAGGAGAGGATAGACGATAAGGGGTTAGCTAGGATAGATTTATTCAGGAGAGAATAAACGATAAGGGGTTAGCTAGGATAGAGTTAGCTAGGAGAGAAACATAGAGAGTTGAGACTCAGTTGTAGCTCGGACTCCGCGTTGTAATTTGACATTCTACCATTAATATAAAATGACAGTTTTTCTTGCTCTACATTTATTTGTGATGGATGTTGTGTTATGAATATCATTTACATGTTTATGAATTGTAGATGAATGTTAGAAATCATCTGCAGGGATAGAGATATTGTTTTCTATCCTCGAGTGTGTTGATTTAAGTCTGGTTCTCTAGGATAATTGCAAGGAGTGCACGATAGAGGGTGGAAAATCTGTGAGCCGATGCAAGGAGTGTGTGTCTGAACTCAGTGGAGTCATGAGAGAAGTTTCCAGGAGAGAACACTAGATTAATTTACAGACTCGGGGAGAAATTTCAAGGCGGTTAAGTACCTTGGAAAGAAATATTGTGCAGGGGAAAGCACAGTTCAGAGTTATTGAACACTCTGGAATACTCTTCCAGGAGGGCATCGAGCTAGTGTGAGAGTGCACATAATCAACATGGTTGAAGGTGTTGGAGAATCCCAGAATTGTTTGACATTCTGGTGAAGTAAGGATTTGCATGAAGTGCGTCAATAAAGGAAAGGAGATGCCTTAAACCTTTCCATAAGGCTAAGGGAGAATCCATCGAAGAACTGAGCCAAGTGCAAGGAGTTCACCTAAGTTTTTGTAATTTCACCTTACAAGCTCAGGAAGCAGAGTGAGAGACTTCTAGGAGGGAAAGAAGAAGTCCACTGAAGGGCGCAAAGGAACGAGGAACCTTGGAGGTTTTCAAGCCAAGAAAAGTCACAGAAGAGTCCATGCAAAAATCTACAAGGAGTGAAAAAAGTATTCGAGAGCATTCTAAGTATCGAAAGGATAAATTGCGCTAAGTGTGAAAAAGAATCGAGGACTTGCCAAAGTCCTGAAGATAATGAAACCATCCATTGTCGAGGAGGAGATAGGTGGCAGAAGATCGAGAGGTTCGGGAGCTAGAACTTCGGAAGGTTTACCAAGAGAAAATGAAGATCTTTGTGAGGTCTCGAAGAGCGATTTCAGTCCAGACCGTTGGATCTGGGAGTTCACGTGGCAGAGATCCATGCATTTTGGAGGAGGAACCCTTCAGAGAATAAATAAGAGGAGAACACCCGAAGCGTTAGCTAGCGAAGTAATCCTAGTCGTCCATCGAGGTAGGACGCATGGAAAAGGATCAACACATCACTTGTTCATAAATCAAGAGAATAAAATTTGGGAGAAGAGAGGACTCATGAAGCCCGAAATCGCAAAGTCGATCACGGTCCTTGATTGCAAGAGGAGCATGGACCGTGGATCTAGTCCTGAAGAATTCATCAATTCGAAAATCGGGAAAAAGGAAGAAAGAAGCTCACGAAAGTTCCAAAGTACAGGATCATGAAGGGAGGTTGTCCACTGTCGTAAACCATGGTTATGTCAAGGAGGAAGCCTAGCACGAGGATCTAGCGGTGTTGGAATTAAGAGTTGAAAAACGCTAAGGAGAGGGTTTGCAGGTGCTACATAGTCGCATTGCGAAAGCGAAGGGATTGGGTCAAGTTAAAATGGTTCCATCAAGATCCCAATGAACCATTTGGTTCAGTGACTTGAACGATCCTAGACTGGGAGGTTGAGTAGCCCTTTGGAGGGAAGAGGGAGTTTGCACCAGCCAACATGTCCCTGAATGGATTGAGGAGGAAAGTTGTAACTCGTGATAAAACACAAACTAGGACTTAGATGCATGAACTGTCTATTGCATTGGATCCAGGGCACCAAGTTTCAGCTAGTGGGGCCCCTCTGTTGTCATTTTGTTTCCTAGAAAAGGGTTTGTTTCAGTATCTTCCGAACTAGGGTTTTGCTCAATGAGACAAAATGAAAATTTTGAACAAGAGGTCTACTTTCAAGAACACTATTCCAGGTGATTGCAAGTAGCATGATCATGTGGGCCTTGTTAAAACAATTGTGTAGGAGCTTACATAAATCCGTTATGTTGCTCGGTGTGGATTGTATACCCCGATACCAAATTGACAACATGTCCTTGAATGGCTTGAGGAGGCGAGTTGCAACTCGCGATAAAAATTAAAACATGACTCAAATGGATGAACCGTCTATTACATTGGGTTCGGGGAACCGAGTTTCATCTAGTGGGGCCTCTCTGTTGTCATTTCGTTGCCCGAAAAATCATTTGTTGCAGGATCTTCAGGACTAGGATTTTTCTCAATGAGGCATAGTGAAAATTCTAAACAAGAGGTCAATTTTTAAGTACAATGTGTTAGTTGATTGTGGGTAGCGTGGTCACATGGACCTTGGCAAAACAGACATGCATGAGCTTACAAAACTTTCTTATGCTTCTCAGTGTGGATTTTATGCCTCCAGACCAAATTGCCAACATGTCCCTGAATGACTTGAGGAGGCGAGTTGTAAATCGTGATAAAACTAAAACTAAGACTTAGATGGATGAACCATCTATTTCATTGGATCCAAGGCACTGAGTTTCAGCTATTAGGTCCCCTCTCCTATCATTTTGTTTCCTAGAAAAGTGTTTTTTGTAGGATCTTTGGGGCTGTGGTTTTTCTCAATGAGGCACAATGCATATTCTGAACAAGAGGTCGATTTTTAAGAACATTGTTTTGAGTGATTGTTAGTAGCATGGTCACATGGACCTTTTCTAAACAAACATGTGGAATCTTATGAAACTTCATTATGCTACTTGGTGTGGATTTTATCCCCCTAGACCAATTTGCTAACATGTCCCTGAATGGCTTGAGGAGGTGAGCTACAACTCACAATAAAACTAAAACTGGAACTTAGATGGATGAAATTTCAGTTGCATTGGATCTGGGGCACTGAGTTTCATCTAGTGGGGCCCTTCCTCCATCATTTTGTTGCCCAAAAAATTGTTTGTTGCAGGATCTCCTAGACTAGAGTTTTTCTTAATGAGGCATAGTGCAAATTTTGAACAAAGAGGTTGATTTTCAAGAACACTATTCCGGGTGATTGTGGATAGCATGGTCATGTGGGACTTGGCCAAAAAAATGTGTAGGAAATTACAAAACTCCATTATGCTGCTTTGTGTGGATTTTATGCCTCGAGACCAAAGTGAAAACATGTCCCTAAATGGCTTGAGAGGAGGAGTTGCAACTCACGATAAAACTCAAACTGGGACTTGGATGGATGAATCGTTGGTTCCATTCGATCCAGGGCACTGGGCTCCAGCTAGTGGGGCCCTTCCATTTTCATTCCATTTCCAGGAAAATAATTTGTTGCAGGATCTTCGGGACTAGGGTTTTTCTCAATGAGGCATAGTGAAAATTATGAACAAGAGATCGATTTTCAAGAACACCGTGTGGGGTGATTGTGTGTAGCGTGGTCGCGTGGGCCTTGGCCAAATAGATGTGCAATATCTTACATAAATTTATTATGTTTCTCAATGTGGATTTTATTCCCCGGGACCAAATTGCCAACATGTCCCTGAATGACTTGAGGAGGTGAGTTGCAACTCACGATAAAACTCAAAATGAGACTCAGATGGGAAAAATGTTTGTTGTATTGGATCTGGGGCACCGATTTTCAGCTATTGGGGCCCCTCTAATGTCATTCCATTGCCCAGTAAATATTTTGTTGTAGGATCTTTGGAACTATGGTTTTACTTAATGAGGCATAGTGAAAATTTTGAACAAGAGATTGATTTTCAAGAACACTATGTCGGGTGATTGTGGGTAGCATGGTCACATCGGCCTTGGCCAAACATACATGTGGGAACTTATGGAACTCCGTTATGTTTCTCGATGTGGATTTTATTCCCCTAAACCAAATTTCCAACATGTCCTTGAATGGCTTGAGGAGTCGAGTTGCAGCTCATGATAAAATTCAAACCAACACTCGAATGGATGAATCATTTGTTGCATTGGATGTGGGGCACCAAGTTTTAGCTAATGAGGCCCCTCCGCTTTCATTTTTTTCCCCATAAAAGCACTTGTTGCAAGATCTCAAGTACTAGGGTTTTTCTCAATGCGACATAGTGAAAATTACGAACAAGAGGTTGATTTTCAAGAACACTATGTTGGTTGATTGTAGGTATCATGTTCATATGGCCCTTGGTCAAACAGATGTGTGGTAGGTAAAAAAAATTTGATATGCTACTTGGTGTGGATTTTATGCCCTCGAACCTAATTTCCAACATGTCTCTGAATGGATTGAGGAGACAAGTTGAAACTCTCAATAAAACTAAAATCAGGACTCGGATGGATGAACCGTCAGTTGCATTGGATCCAAAGCACTAGGTTTCATATAGTGGAGCCCCTCGTCTATCATTATGTTTCTTGGAAATGCATATTTTGCAGGATCTCTAGGACTAAGGTTTTCCTCAGTGCTTATTAAATATGTTTGACAATTTAATACCTTGTAAGGCTAGACAAGGCAAGGCATGGCATGGTATGGAAAGGAAAGACAATGCAATACATTGCATGGAATGGAAAGTCAAGGCAAGGCATTGCATGGCATGGCAATGAATGACATGGCATGGCAAGAAAATAAAATGCAAGGTATGACATGGCATGGCATGGCATGGAATGGCAAGGCGAGACAATATAAGGCATGGAAATGCATGGAAAGGTAAGAAAATGAAAGGAAAGACATGGCGTGGTAATTAAATACATGGCATGGAGAGGAATTACATGGCATGGAAAGTAAAGGCATGGCATGGGATGGAAAGGAAAGGAAATGCATGGAATGGCATGGAATGACATGACAAAGCAAGGCAAGGCATGGCATGGAATGGTAAGGCAATCCAAGGCATGTCATGGAAAGGAAACGCATGGAATGAAAAGTAATGGCATGGCATGGCATGGGAAGGCATGGAATAGCATGCAAAGGAAAGGTAAGGCATGACATATCATGGAAAGGCAAGACATGGAATAGCATGTAAATGCAAGGAAACACATGGCATGGCGTTGCTAGGAAAGACAAGGAATGGTAAGGAAAGGCATGGAAAGTCAAGGAAAGGCATGGAATAGCATGGAAAGGCAAGGCATGACATGGCATGGAAAGGAAAGGAAAGAAATGACATGACAAGGCATGGCATCACAAGGAATGACAAGGAAAGGAAATTCAAGGCATGGCATGGCATAACATGGAAAGGCAAGGTAAGGCATGGCATGGAAAGGAAAGACAATGCAATGCATGGCATGGCAAGACATGGCAAGGAAAGGCATGACAAGGTGATGAAAGGCATGAAAAGGCAAGGCATGGCATGTCATGCCAATGAAAGGCAATGCAAGGCATGGCATGGAAAGACAAGGCATGGCATGGAATGGAAAGACATGGATTGGAAAGGAAAGGCATGGCATGGAAAGGCATGGCATGGAAATAACACTTCAATAGATGGAAATGAAATTTGTGATATAAATTTAAGTCATGTGTCCCTAGAAAAAATGTTTTTTTATTTCTTGGGATAAGAAATGTTCCTTTTTTGTGATGCTTGTTTCATTTCAATCCACATTTTGATTTGAATTTCCCCTTGCATAATGTTATGGAAAGATATATATTTATTGTTGTATAGGTTAAAATGGGAAGCTACATGGAAAGTAAATGCATGGCATTGAAAGAAAAGGCATGGCATGTAATGACATGGAAAGGAAAGGGAAGGCAAGGCATTTCATGGCATGGGAAGGCATGACATGACATGGCATGTAAAGTTAAGTCAATGCAAGGCATGGCAGGGCATGGTAGGGCAGGGAAAGGCAAGGAATTGCATGGAAATACATGGCATGGCATGGAAAGTCAAGGCATGGAATGGCATGGAAAGGCAAGGCATGGCATGGAAAGGAAGGATATGAAAAGGCATGGAATAGAAAGGAAATGCATGGCTTGGAAAGGAAATTGAAGGCAAGGCATGGAATAAACATAGTTCCCTAACAACCAAAAAGAACCACAACATGCAAGAATACCATAAAAAACATAGTATAAAGCCAAAATTTCAATCATTCATGAATTTTAAATATTTGTTCAATTATTCCTTTTACATACCTATGGTCATTCAAGTAGATCATCAGGATCACTTCTAATATTGATGGTATCCATTAACTTCTCGTGCTCAGAGTAAGGAAAGAAGTAGCGTACCTTTGATGAGTTCTTACTTGGCATTACTTGTAGTTGGAGGTTTGTACCAACAACCAAGTTTGTAAAGTGCTATAGAGATTCACCTAGTCTATAATGTTGAAATACATAACCACCTTTGTTTAGTGTTCCTTCATCCTATTTCAGATATTATCCTTTAATAACCATCCATTGTAATGTCCCCAACTAGGCTAGGAAGGGAAAAACATGTTTTATGTCCCAAACTTGTTATTTTTTCTTATGTAAAAGGGGTTATTAACTTCTATCAAATAGATTTCTCGTTGAAGAATATTGTCAAACATGTAGAATACATCCATTACACATAAAATGGAGCAGATAACATGCCATCTTTATTATGGATGGAAAACTCACAAACCAATACAATGACATCTAATGATTGTAATAACGGTTGTAGAACACCAACCTAATGGTTGCCAAGTAGCTACACAAACCACTACAAAACAACACAAGAGAAACCTATAATGATGCCACTCTACTATCCCTCACACAGCTCTATTCTGGTAGTACCCCTCTACAAGTGGCCTTCAAACCCTATCCTCAACCCCTCATAAGCTCAATCTGGCAAACTGTTGTAACCCCAATCTGAAAAGGTCTTCGCAGGACAACTGTGAGGCATATAGCGGGGACTCGCAGAAAAAACCTAGCTCAACCCATGGGGATTCTCTAAAGTCGATATCTTCAAACCCTCTGAAAAATTGTAACTATCTGAGCTCGACCTCATCTAGAAAGTATCGTAATCCTCCTATATACCATAGTATCCCTCCAACAATAAACAAAATACCAAGTGAATATCCAATGAAGATATTGTATGGATCCTCCTCCTCCTTGTCTAGCTCCAATGGAAATCCTAAATGAATTCCTATCTTGTCTAGCTAGGATGGATATTACACCATCGGAATCAAACCAATAGTGGAAGGGTTTTTCCCAAAATCCCAACAAAAACGATGGCTACAAGAGCACTCATTAAAATATCAAATAATAATAATTAGAAGTGAGGGGTTTCCCTTCTTTTATACTATTCCAACCCCTTCCATATCCTTCCTACACGCCTTCTAGAAATTCCCCTTTTGGACTACATCAATCCTTCTAGATCTTTCCCCTTTTTGACCAAATCAAATGTAACTTCTAGAATTTCCCCATTTTTGACTAAATCAAATGTAACCCTTATTTTCCCTCCAATTTTCACTTTATGATTAAATGTCACTTTAATAATAATTAAGTAACTTATTAATCTAAAGTTACTTTACTTTCCCTAATATCAATTTAATAATATAATATCTCCTATAACACACCCAAATTTAAACCTGTTGGGCTATGCCACACATTAACTCTTGCGGAACTGTATAAATTGTAACATCCCAGATCACCCAGGTTGAGGCCATGTCACTCCATAAAAACAACAATATATATATAACTTTAATCAGACAAAGAAATTATGCAAATGCACAGAATTCATGTAGAAATAACAGTAAAGATATGCATGCATCATACACATGCAATAACCATAAACATAAAGCATGTATAAATACACAACATGTAATTTACACACAATTGATACTTATCTTTTATGGAATACCACCAACTAAGTGCAGGCCTTCCACGATCCTCCCAGCCTTAGACCACACTTTTCATCACTCTCAACAATGGGTCACCCCCAAGCTGGGAATAAGCTCCACCCAGGTAAAGGGATTTCTAGGCTAGGCTGAGACAATACAAACAACAGGAAGGATCTCATCCCAAGAACCAACTCAAACTAACATCCTACAGCCTCTCATTCCCCACGTGCATGTCCCACCATAGGAAGTGTTCCCCTTCTCTACTCAACAATCCGTTAGCTTCCCTACTTTCCTTCCAAAGCTTTAGCAATAGGTCGAACAAGAATTCTCAAAGTACTATAGCTGCAGTTGGGTTCCCTCAGGAAATCGCTTTACCAACAATTCTCTCACCTGAAGAGAGTTTCTCACAGGCCTGGAAACCTGTCTCTTCAATCCCACGGTTCTGACAAACCACTTCTTCAATCCAAATCTCTAGTCAACAAGGTACAAGCTTAGGTGAAGGCAACAAAAGAAAATGGTTATGGAACAGGTGAAGGCAGCAACAAAAAATTGTTATGGAATAAGTGTTTCTCATAAAATAAAGGTGCAACACATTCTCAGTTAGATTCAAATGCATTGTGCATCCCAAGAGGAATACATATTTACTGTTGATCACAGGAAATGTACAGGGTAGCTCAAGAGTGTGTGCAGGCTCCAAGAGCACGTGAATGATGTGAAGGTCAACTAATGGAGAGAATGTTTGGTGCATGAATGGGTGAGTGAGTGAATGGATCCATGAGTGCAAAATGAACTAATTTCCCCTAAACTTATTTTTATGTGCCCTTGATAACACATGGCTCTCAAGGGTCTTGTTCCTCTCCACTTGGGATTCATTCTCTTTCCTATGAGACTTAGGATAAAATAATTATCCTCACCAAAATATTTAGGAATAATATTATAATATTCCTTTGGTAGTAAACCTTAAAGATTAACCCTTTTCCTAGGCTCTTATCCCCTCCCCTTCCCTTCCTAGTGGATTTTAGTCACCCATACTCTTTTATTGTGGTTGGTGTACATGCAATGATGTATTATATTAATGATATGAGTGTTTACATATACAAAAATAGGTTCACTGGCCTTTAGCATCTAGGCTCTCCGGCCTAATCATCACATAAGCTTCCTAGCTTATAATCACATGGCTCACCAGCCTATAAAAAATATTTTACATTTTCAATTGGGGATCAGTATTGGGGTATTACATTCCCCTCCCCTTATTTATGCACTATCCTCAATGCATCTTATTTACATATTACCATCAAAATTTTCAAAAATCTTCAAAAAGATGTGGGTATTCTTCCCGCATAACATCTTCGTGCTCCCAAGTTTCATCCTCATGACCATACCAGGTCCATTGGAACTTTACTAGCTCTATGGCTCAATTCTGGAGATGCTTGATCTTCTGATCTAGTATGCACACTGGATGCACTTGAAAAGCACCTTCTTGCTCCACTCGAATCACATTCCAATCAATAACATGATTAGCATCAGATACATACTTTTTGAGAAATGATACATAGAATATATTATGAATAGACATTGATGCAGGTAATGCAAGCATATATGCTACAGGCCCAATCCTCTCTGGGATTTTAAGCAGCCCACAATAATGAGATTCCGATTTTGAATAGTTTCCCAATTTAAAGGAACTTTTGTTGGCCTTCACTTTCAAGAATACATGATCACCCACTTTAAATTCCCTGTGGTCTCTTCCCTTATCAACATAGATTTTCTTACTGTCTTGATCAACCTTTACAATCTTCTTTATTTTTTTATATCTACTCTTCCATTTCTCTAAGTAAATCGGTCTCAACCACTTTTCTATCTGTTAGGTTGTCCCAACTTACATGTGTTTTTCACCTTCTTCCATAAAGTGCTTCAAATGGGCTCATATTCAGAGATGTTTGGCACCCATTGTTATAAGAAAAATCTACCAAGTGTAGGTAGTCTTCCCATTTTTATGGTTTATCCATCACGTACAACCCCAAAATATCCTTAATCACTTGGTTCACACTCTTTGTTTTCCCATTAGATTCTAGATGATAAGTTGTGCTAAAATTCAAATTTGTTCCAAATCCTTTAAATAATATTTTCTAGAAATTCGATGTCAATTTTGAATCTCTTTCAAACACAATTTTCTTGGGTATACCATGAAAATGAGCAATTTCCCTCATATAAATATCAACAATGTTATTTTCCTTCTGAGTGAGCTTCACTAGACTAAAATGGGTAGCTTTGGTAAGCTTGTCCACCACTACCATGATAGAATCATGATTCTTTCTTGTTTTGGGAAGTTTGGTGATGAAGTCCATTGTTACCACTTCCCATTTCCACTTAGGGATGGGTAATGGCTACAACAACCTAGCTGGGTGTTTATGCTCAACCTTAACCTTTTAACACTCCAAACATTTGGCAATGTACCCAACCACTTCTTTCTTCATGCCCGACCAATAATATTGGCTCTTGATAGCTACAATTGTTTTTTGATACCATGGATGTCCAACATAAGGTACATTATGAATTTCCCTCAATATCATATTTTTCAATTCTTGGGAATTGGGTACATAAATTATGCCTCTATACCTGAGAGTTTCATCAACTCCGAGCTTGTTTTCCTTATTTTTTTGCTGCAAAATACCTTGTTGTAATTTTTCCATTATTTTCCATGTATTATAAATATGAATTTGCAGACTCTAAGATTTTGCCTTTCAAATCAGATTGGTACATGCTCATGGATATATCATGCAACTCATGCACTCTTCTGTTGAGTGCATCAATCACCTTGTTCTCTTTCCCTTTTATATGCTTTATATCAAAGTCGTATTCACTGAGAAATTCCAACCACCTGCTCTGTCTAGAATTTAGAGTTGGTTGATCAAATAATATTTTATACCGTTACGGTTTGTCCTCAACTCGAACCTTTTCCCCATGAGGTATTTCCTCCACTTCTTCAAGGCATGGACTATGGATTCCAACTCCAAATCATGAGTGGCATAATTCCTTTCATGCGCCTTCAACTTCCTTTATTCATAACATACAACAAACCAATTTTTACTAAGGATGCCACCAAGTCCTTCTTTACATGCATTTGTGCATACAATGAAGTCTTCATTTGGATCAACAATCCTTAGAATTGGAGCACTGGTTAATAGTTTCTTCAAATGTTGGAAATTATTTTCACACTCCAATGTCCACTGAAACTTCACTCACTTCTTTTGCAAGGAAGTGATCGAGTGTGAAATCTTTGAGAATCTTGCAATAAATATTTTGTAGTAGCCTGCAAGGCCCATGAAGGATCTGAATTTTGTCACATTTTTAGGTGTTGACCATCCTCTAATGGCCTCAATATTTCCAGGGTCTACTGCTATCCCTTGATCAAATATAATATGCCCAAAATAATTAATTTGGTTCTGATAAAATGAGTAGTTGATGAATTTGGGATACAATTGATGCTCCCTTAGTACTTGTAATACCATCTTCAAGTGTTTATCATGCTCTTCTTCCAACTTGTAATATATAAGAATTCCATCCAAAAATACAACGCCAAAATTATCTAAATATTCTCTGAAAACACCATTCATTAAACACATGAAGACAATTGGTGCATTTGATAACCCAAATGGCACCACTATGAACTCATAATGGCAATACCTTGTTCTAAAAGAAGTCTTGTTGATGTCTTCATATTTAATTCTTACCTGATGATAACCTGACCTGATATCAATCTTGGATAATATTTTTTCATTCTTCAACTAATCAAAGAGGTCATCGATCCTTGGAAAAGGATACTTGTTCTTTACAATTAATTTGTTTAACTTCCTCAATTCAATATAAAGTCTCAATGGTCTATCCTTATTCTTCATGAATAAAACTAGAGCACCCCAAGGTGACACACTTGGTCGTATATACCCCTTCTTCAGAAGATCTTCAAGTTGCATTTGCAACTCCTTTAATTTTGGGGTACCCATCTTGTAATGGGTCTTGGATACTGGTGTTTCTTCAGGGATCAGATTTATAGAGGAATCAATATCTATTATAGGGGGTAATCCTGATAATTATTTAAACACATCCTCAAACTCCTTTAGGACTGCATAATCTTCAATATTTGACACCTTATCCTTAGGTGTATCTTCCATATGAGCTGTAAATAATTGACACCCTTTCCTATAACATTTCTTCAACTACAATGCTGAAATTTCTGTGACAGTTACTTCTTTGGGAATTCCCTGGACTATCCTTAGGTTCCCTTCCCCATACAGGAAAGTAAATGCCTTGCTATGAAAGTCTATGATAGCATGGTGTTTTTCTAACCAATCCATATCAATTATAAAGTCATAGGAACCTAAGGGAAATACGTTCAAATCCGCCCTGGTGTTCAGTCCATTCATGTCCATAGGACATGACTTAATCATCTCATTAAACTCTCTTTTGGCTCTGGTAGCCAGCTGCACCAACAAAGATTTTACATGATTGTTTATTAGAAAATGAAATATTTCCACCATAATAGGATCTATATAACTATGACTATCTCCTGAATCAATTAAAATTGCAATGGTTTGGTTGTTGATCATAGATTCCACGTCAATCATGTGTGATTGAAATTCAACTTTCTTGTTGTCTAGGGCTGCATAGATCCTAGGTACATTTATTCCCATGTCCTCCATTGTTTATGCTTGTTGTACATTGTGAACAACTCTCACTTTTTCACTTGTATGGGGACAATCTCTATACATATTATTTCCCTGACAACCCCAACATTGAATTGGTGGTTGCCTTAGCCTTTGCCCACTTATCTTGGTCATTCTGGGCTCTCTAGAAGTTGGTAGTCTTTGAGGACTATTTATGAAGAATGGTGGCTTATTTACCTTCTTCCTCTTATCCATTTTGAACTTCTTCTTTTATTCCCAAGATTTTTGGAAAGTTTTCTTTCCTTTGTGCTGATCATATAGGCATTTAGCTCACCTTATGGTCTCCTCCAAAGTTTTGGGATCATCATATTGTATATTATCACTGATGAAAGATGGAAAACCACTCAAATACCTATGAATCTTACCTATCTCATCCTTGATGAAGGATACATACTTCAACAGTTCCAAAAACCTTCTTTCATATTAATCAATTGTCATACTTCCAATCTTGAGTTCAAGGAACTCTTTCATTTTCTTGTCATAATATCTCTTATTCAAGTATTTCTTTTCAAAATACTTCTTGAATTCCTTCCAAGTATCATTTTTCTCTTTAATGTGTTGCACCTGCACAAGTTGGTCCCACCACATGTATTCCTTTCCCTTGAGTTGATAGATGGAAATTCTTCCTTCTCCATGTGAAGAATAATTATGCAATTGAAAATGTTTTCTCATGCCTAGCAGTCATGTCTTTGCATCCTAATCCTTCTTGTGCCCACCTTCAAACATAAGAGGTTTGATCTTGTTCATTTCTCCTTGTAGCTCATCCACCCCAGGCTTCTTCTTATGCTACCTAATAGGGTATGGACTTGATCTACTATGTGCTCTCCTATTGGAATGCCTTGGGGAGTGATGGTGATGTATACTAACACTCCTTGATCTTCTTTTCTCATCAAGAGACCTATGACTTTCCGATTTGCTTGAGCCATTCTCCTTATCCAATTTATTTTCAATTATGGCCAAGCTCTACATTAACTTCATGTTAAAGTCTTCATGTTTCTCCTTGGATTTCATAAGCCTTTCATTATCATCTTTATGGCGTTGGACAACTTTCTGCAAATTTTTAATGGTCTCTACCATATTCATGTTTGCATCCTTTCCTTCTCCATGTCCATTAGAGTTTGTACCTTCAATACCCATATGGACATCCATACCTCTAATCTCATCTTCCTGGATGTAAGCCCCCTATGTATATTCCATTCCTCTGCACTCTGTGTTGATCCTGATCTGATCTAGTTGTTGTTAACTCTGCAAAAATTGCAACCAATAGAACTTTGTCAGGCTAAATGACTCAACAATTTCATGAAAATATGAACCATTCTGGTTCAATAATATATTAGACTTATTTCTTCTGATTTTATGAGAAATTGACTATCCAGCTCAATTTTCTGGGTGAACAGTTATATTTTGTTGTCCAAGATATTTCCAATGACTACTCCCTTTATCAATTATGAGACTTGAGCAGAAAGTTATGGATATTTGAACCATTGTGCTTCCTAGGAGGTAGTCCCTATATAATTATTCTTCTTCTTCAGAGTCAAATTATCTCTTGGACTCGTGTTGAATCCCATGATAAGTACACAGGCCTTATTTACATATTTAGGCATAGGTCTGTACAAATTGGGACCCCACATACTCCTTCTTTTAGCCCCTTTTTGTCCTTGAAAACAATAATTCGTCACTAGCCCTCTTTTATTTCGACCAAAATCTCCTATGATGAAGGGCTATGACCAAGCACTTAGATTATATGTGCTTGTTTGGAGCTTCGGGGCTTCAGGGGTTTCACCTTCATCACACTTCATTTCCCCCGAATGTCGAATTAGCGAACTTTTGAACAGACCCTTGTTTGGAGCTTCGAGGCTCTGGTGCTTCAGATCTTCAGGCTTCAAAGGTTCCTATGAGATCACACCTTATTTCTCTCGAATGCCAAACTGGAAAACTCTTGCACGGTACATCTTTGGAGCTTCAGGGTTCCACTGCTTCAGAGCTTCGGGAGTTTTTTCTATATCACACCTTATTTCTCTCGAACGTCAAACTAGAGAACCCCTGAAGGTTTCAAGAATCAATGGTCGATGCTCCTGCTGAAATCAATAGTCGATAGGAGCTCCAATACTCCAGGCTTCGAAGGATTTCACAATACAACACAACATTTCCCCTGAATGTCAAATCTTCGAAATTCCAGAGTCTCATCAATAATCACGCACCAGGGGGGTGATACGTCTCAAAAATATAGACATGACATGTGTCCCAATCTATAGGTGACACCTATCAAGTTATAATTGGCCCAAAAATGTCTATGGAAATCCTGAAACAAGATGACATGTGGCATTCTTAGAGTGGTTCCACATCACCCTAGGTGATGTCAGCATGCCATGTCACTCTGGCACTCCGGGCCATCAGATAACTTCTCAGTACCACACAACACATATCTCGAATGTCAAATTTTCAAACAGTTCCACGTCACTCTAGGTGACGTCATCATGTTGCGTCACTCCAACACTTTGAGACTTTCGCACTTCGAGACTTTGTATAATCCCACACCAGATCACATCAAAACACCTAAACAATGAACTTCCAAAATCGGGAACAATTTTCTTTAGATCTTCAGAACTTCGGGGCATAGGGACTTTGAAAAAATCCTCATTTGCACACTTTAAAACTCCTCATCGCCGAAATTTTGAACTCTCGATTAGGTCCACGTCACTCTGACGCTTCGGGACTTCAATACTTTGGGATTTGAAGGATTTCGTTGTTGAACACCACCCTACCCCTAAACTGTCGAACGCCAAAATTCTGAACACTTGCTAATATTCAAACATGTGTCCCCAAACATGAACGATCTAGGTTGGTTAGGGGCTTCGGGGAAAACTCCACTCTGTGCAACCACAACCAGATTTCCCTGAACGTCGAACTGCCAAACATTTTTGGGATTCCAACGGTTTTCCTTTTCCCAAATCATCTACGATGTAGATTCACTTTGGGATTTCGAAGCTTCAAGGAGTTTGCCTCCTTTTGTCAAAGTCTTAAAATTTTTTGAAGCAATGAAGTCCAAAAGACTTGAAGGGGTTAATCTTCGTGCTCATTTTCCCAGATCTGACATATGTGAAAGATTCAAACCTTTCCCTAACATATCCTATGGCCATTTTGGTTTCCCAAACTGCTACACCTCCTGAGCTTTCAAACACAACTAAGGTGTGCTCTCGTTTCCCTCTTGGCATTCATGGACGCTCTGAAACTTGAATTTTTTCCATTTCGACAACAATTTACTTTGAAATTTTTTCTTCAATTTCCACTTACATGGCCCAATCCATTCTTAGTGTTGAAAATTGGAGCTCGGATACCATATTGTAACACACCCATCCTTAAACCTTCTGGCTATGTCACACATTAACTCTTGCAGAACTATATAAATTGTAACATCCCCATATCACCCAGGTCGGGGCCATGTCACTCCATAAAAAAAACAATGCCATATATATATAACTTTAAATAGACAAATACATTATGCAAATGAAAAAAATTCATGCAGAAATAACAGTAAACATATTCATGCAGCATACACATGCAATAACCATAAACATAAATCATGCATAAATACAAAGCATGTAATTCATACACAATTGATACTTATATTTTATAGATGACCACCAACTTTGTGCATACCTTCCATGATCCTCTTAGCTTAGACCACACTTCTCATCACTCTCAATAATGGGTCACCCCCGAGCTAGGACTCAACTCCACCTGGGTAAAGGGATTCCTAGGCTAGGCTAAGACAATACAAACAACATGAAGGATCTCATCCCAGGAACCAACTCAAACTAACAACCTACAACCTCTCATTCCCCACATGTCTGTCCCACCCTAGGAAGTGTGTCCCTTCTCTCCTCAAAAGTCCTTTAGCTGCCCCTCTTCCCTTCCCAGGCTTTAACAACAGGTCGGATAGGAATTCTCAGAGAACTATATTTGTAGTTGGGTTCCCTCAGGAAATCACTTTCCCAACAATTCTCTCACCTGGAGAGAGTTTCTCACAGGCTTGACAACCCGTCTCTTTAATCCCATGGGTCTGACAACCCACTTCTTCAATCCATCTCTCTAGTCAACTAGGTACAGGCTCAGGTGAAGGAAACAACAAAAAATGGTTATGGAACAGGTGAAGGCAACAACAAAAAATGGTTATGGAATAAGTGATGCTCATAACAGAAAGGTACAAAATGGGTTCAAGTAGATTCAAGTGTGATGTGCATCTGAGGAGGAATACAGATTTATTGTTGATCACAGTAAATGTATGGGGTAGATCAAGAGTGTGTGCAGGATCTAGGAGCACGTGAATGATGCAGAGGTCGACTGATGGAGCAGATGCTCAGTGAGTGAATGGCTTTGTGAGTGGGAGAAAAACTAATTTCCCCCACACTTATTTGCATGTGCCCTTGATGACACATGGCTCTCAAGGGGCTTGTTCCTCTCCACTTTGGATTCATTATGTTTCCCATGAGATTTAGGATAAAATAATTATCCTCACCAAAATATTTAGGAATAATATTATAATATTCCTTTGGCAATAAGCCTTCAATCTTAACCCTTTTCCTAGGCTCTTATCCCCTCCCTTTCCCTTCCTAGTAAAGTTTATTCCCCCATACTCTTCTATCATGGTTGATATACACACAACGATGTATTATATTAATGATATGATTATTTACATATACAAAAATACACTCACTAGCCTTTAACATCTAGGCTCTTCGACCTAGTCATCACATAAGCCTCCTAGCTTATAATCACTTGGCTCACTAACCTATAAAACATATTTTACATATTCAACTAGGGCTTGATCTTGGGGTATTACATCTCCAAACTAAGTGACATTAAATTACCCCCTTTTCACTCCTATTTCCCCACTGACAAGCCACAAGAGTCTCTTCTACTACAAAAATGGGGAACTAAAAAAATGGGGACATGACAAGTGCTCCCTTCCCAAAGATTTCTTATTCTCCAACAATTCCATCATGACCTGACGCTCCATCAGTTGATCTAGACTGAAACTAAAAAATTATACCATAATCCCAAATGACCCTATAAGATGTGAAGCATCCTCCACTCAAGGAGTGGTCCGATAATGTAATGACATAAGAGGCCTCTTGAAAATTGCCAACAAGGAAGGCTAAACAGTGTTGCAATAATTGGATCAACCCATCAATGTACTGCTATGATAGGGAACCAATCTCATGCGAGAAAAAAACGGTTCTCTCCTTCATGTGGATTGTTGCACTGTCTCCTACTGAAATCCCAGGTTCCTAATCTATCCTCATAAAGGAACCAACACGTTGATGTTTCGCTAATATGATCATAGTCGACCGACCATCATGCCCACTCTGCATCCACAAGTTGTAATTCCTCAAAGGATCACATCCACTGTCAAGGATCATTCCCATCTAATGTATCCCCACTCTAAAATTAGACATCATAGAGAATTCTATGTGGTCATCAACTGATAGGAGATCCACTACACCTCGTCTCGAAGTGTCAAAGGGAAAAATCCTAATACTCCAACACCTCTTGTCTACTGTAATAATCCAAGTATCATCCAGAAAATATCCCAACATATCATCTGCAAAGTCCTTCTGTGCGAACACAAGAACCTCATAGATGGTAAAGTCACTAGGATCCCAAACTAGCTTGTATAATGTGGAGTGTATAGCACTGGTACGTAAGTTGTTAATACAAGAATCCACCTAATTGTTGTTGGTAATAAAAACAATTATAAGTTGCATAAACTCGGTCAACTCCTCGGAAGACCACTCCTCTAAGAAACCACTCCTAAGCCTCCCAAAAGTAAACTCCGAAAATTCAAATATGGTTCTCTCCTCTCTAAGAGTGGTTGAACTGTCAAACTTTGTGATCCCAGAGTCCCAAAATAATCCTGGAAACATACCACCATGTTGATGTTGCACCACTCTAATCATCACCATGAGACAAACATGCCCAGTATGCATCCTCCTCTCTTGGAACCCCAAGCTAATCTCCTTGAAGGGAATGAATCCACCATCCTTAATCCTCTCATGTAAAAGTGTCTCATTGAATTCTACTCATGCAAGTCCATGACTGGCCTCAAGTCTATCATGTCCTTTATAGTAAGTCTCAACCTCCCCTCTATTGACGTCCCAAAAATAAAGTAAACCAATCATTTTCACGAATCTATCGACCATCATCTAAATCAATCTATCACTTAGATGAATTCTCAGATCCCACTGCCAAATAGGAAGTCCACCACTCCTAATCCCTACTAATTGCTACTGCACCATACTGGTAACCATCAGAGTCAAAATGAGCCAAGTCCCTGGTATGCCATCATATGGTGGAATCCTAGTACTAGGAATCAAATTTGTGCCTGCTAATCTATTTGGCTCATGTCAAACTCCACCAAGAAATATTCCATCTAGGTCATCATCAATGTACCTGAGTAATCTGTGGATTATAGATACTGCCCTGGAAAGTATCCCTGCCACCTGTGGTGCCTCATACTCATGTCACTACCCAAAATTCCCTGTCAAAGGTGGATCATACATAGCCTTCATAATCATCTCTATGAGTGGGGGCTCATGGGATTCAAGTTTGTGACCTCTGTAGTGGATAATTTTGTCCACTACTCTATCAGTTGGAGTCTCTATGAACTGACCCAATACAATCTCGATCTCCTCCTTTCCTCCGACCACATAATCCTTTCAAAAGAACTTTGACATGGATATAATCTTGTTGGTCTCTACCAACTGACTCAAGTGATTCTTCCATGCCTTGTCAAATATACGATTGGCATCAGAAGATGGCATTAGATGCCATTTCCACTGCCTGTAAAATTGGAAAATGTTAGGTGCGCTAGTCAATCCCAATGGTATTACCAAGGACTCAAGGTAACATCTGAGAGTGATTCTGTGGATATCCTTTTCTTTTTCCCTGATTTTGTGATATCCCACTTGAAGATCAATATCCAAACGATATACCTCTCCATGAAGCACATCCATCCACTCATTGATCCGGGGTGAACCAAAATCAATGATATGTTTGAATTCTCTGTCTAGAGGTTTCCCTGGGGGAAATATCCCAAAAACCCACAACATACCATCACATGTTGATGTGCATTGTTGTATCCCACTACACACCATTGATGATGTTACCAATGTATCATCATGTACCACCATGTATTGTATATGTGCCATTGTATCAATCACTCTACTAGCACCAATTGAACATGGATCCTTGAGTGATGTATCCACATATGTCCTATACTCAATCCCCCAATCAACTGGTGCATATACTTCCTTGTTGTCTAGTTCACAAGGAATTTTCTTAACTACTATCTCTACAACTAATACTTGAGCTAAAATAAATGGGTCATGATCCCTACAATGCAATATAGGCACAAAGTGAAAATCCTCTATGTCCAAACTCTCCTCATACACCTGCAACCTTGAAGCCTCTTCGTTCGAAATCATCACAAGAGGCACGTCCCTTAGATCATGAGTGTCACTCATTCCCTCATGCATCACTACTACTAAATATGATGGAGTATTTATTGTTGTCAATGATGAAGAGTGTGCCAGGATAAGCTGGTAACAAATATCCGCATTCCCCCTTTCCTTGTCTTTAGTGAACTTAAGAGCAAGGTCCCTATCCATGAACAATTGCAAGTAATCAAATTTCATTTACTCTAGTGTTTTTTTGATGATGCATAATTGAGCACTAGTGATCCTATTTGCAACCCATTTTTGTCTCACCTCCATCTGAGCTTTCCAAATAATATATTCAATAAATTTATGTCTACCATCTTTCCTTGTCAATGCCTGTATAATTTTCTCCTCCTTGACCAATAATTCGTCCTCCAAACCCTGTCAAGTTGAAATCAAATCATCCTAATCATCAAAATCATAAATGAGATATGGTGTTGAATCCTCATCATGAGTAGGTTCCATCATTCTTGAACTAACTTCATCATAAGTATTATACATAGTGAAAGTTGTGGGACCCTCAACATTGGTTGATTGGAACATGTCATCATGAGAGTGTTGCATCCTCTTATTTTGTTGATTCATCAGAGATATATCCATCTAGCACACTAGTGGCATCAACCTCATCAGCTAGTTCTGATGATGTCTCATAGGTTGATCTATGTTCTTCCTTTATTCACACATCCTCCTCATGGATATATGCACATTGTTCCACCTATTCTTTACACTCATCCTTCACTTTTTGACCTGTGCTTTTCAAGGAAGCCTTAGTTTGAACTTTAGGCCAGTCCCCTTTCTTGATGGTGATGTAATCCTCTAATGAAAAATCATCATGGGCCTCCTTATAAAGCTTCTCATACTTGTCGTAGTAAGCCATGTACTTTGCATATAACTCCCAGTGTTAGAAAAAAAGGATCGTGGAACAATTAAATAAAATAAATGTGGAAATAAAACACAGAAGATACACAATACAATAGAGACATAGATATATGTGGTTCACCCGCTATAACTGGATCTTCTTTCTCTCACAGTCTCCTCTATCAAACTACAATATTAGCAACAAATAAACAACCACAATACAATTCCCTTATAAAAGAGGGTTTCCTTCTAGGGAAAAAAACCCTAATATAACTTCTATCGTCAAATATGCAACCTTATAATGAACGGTTCAAATTTACTATGAAATTACAATATACATTTTCAAGGCAATTTTTACTTCAGGGGATTCTCCCCCAAACCCCCATCGGGGACGCTTACCTTGAACCCCTGTTGGGGGTCTTCTTGTCCCCAGATCCCCCAGCCGAGGGGATGAGCCCCTCGGACCATATAGGGGGGAAAGCCCCCCTGCAAACCCCCCATGTGGAGGGGTGTAAAGTACTCATGGGGTATAAACATGGTTGAAAACAAAGACCTATGAATCATGAAGATAATCAGGCTCCACAACTAACACCCAAAACATAGGATGCCTCAGTAATGGTGCTTGTCTCTTCTTACACTTTGTTATGGATTCCTGAATTTTATTCATATTTTCATACGCTCATAGTTTGGCAAGATCACCATCTCTGATACCACTGTAATGTCCCCAACCAGGCTAGGAAGGGGAAATTATGTTTTCTATCCCAAACTTGTTATTTCTTATTATGTAAAATGGGTTGTTAACTTCTATCAAGTAGCTTACTCATTGAAGAATATTTTCAAACATGTAGCATACATCCATTACACAGAAAATAAAGAAGATAACATAGAATCTTTATTATGGATGGAAAACTAACAAACTAGTACAATGGCATCTAATGGTTGTAATAACATCTACAGAACACGAATCTAATGGTTGCAAGGAAGCTACACAAACCACTACAGAAAAACACAAGTGAAACCTGGAATGATGCCACTCTACTATCCCTCACGTTGATTTGTTCTAGTAGTACCCCT
>JZKD02S1754119.1:13207-45567 GCA_000966675.3 Picea glauca
CATTAGCTTATAATAATAGGCTTTTAGCAATACTTTGCAGGCGAAATACTCATTGCGATTTTTATCATCAACAAACTGGGGACTCCATAGGGAAATTTGTTTCCAACAGATTTAGAACTCATAACACATGGTTTCCTAGACCAAGAAAAATACATCAAGAATATATAACCAGGAAGATTATGAAACAGGGGGAAGTGAGCGGATTTAATGGAAAAATGACTTGGAATTTGGGCATAACTCATGAAAAATGTTAAGTATGAGGGGGTTTATCCCTGTATGCATAATCATTCAACCAAAATCTGCTCTTTGCTTCAAGGAGAAAAATTATGGACTTACTCTTTTAAATTATCAAATGGATGAAGAAATGGAAAGAAGAAGCGGGAGATAACTAATTTCTTTATAACACAATAGTGAAAGCAGATAACAAATTCAAGTGTGCTTTTAGGGGGAACATTGTAACAATTGTGTAAGCTTCATTTTTATTGACTAACAATATCTTGCAGGAGTGTCAATGTGGAAGAACTAATCCAACATCTTATTCTTGACCAAAATAAACTAAAATATGAAAAAGCGATAAAACTCATGACATAATTGAGATTACAAAATTTAAAACAACAGAAAACAAAATGATAGAATTGTAAAAGCGACATGAAGCTTGTGAAAAAATAAGTATAAATCAAACTCTTTAAAATCAGAAATGAAAAACAGTGAAAAAATGAAAGCAACGCTAGACTACTAATATACAGAAAATCCAAACAGTGTTGAAACTTTTCAAGTTGGTTCCACGTAATGTTTCAAGTGAGAACTGTTAGTGCTGTAGGAGAATAATCGCTCCTGTAAATCTTTTAGGATGTAAGAATTAGTACCCATGACAAAATTGATTTTGAAAGGACCCAGCCATAGTTTTTGAAACTTTCAGAAAATTGATAATCCTTTAGAGTATATGATTAGATCATCAAGGTAAACATGAATAATCTTACCGATCAAATCATTGAAAGTTATTTGCATAGATCCTTTAAAAGTGGTCCTTGTAACAAATAATCCTAAAGGAATATGTTCATAATTCAAGGTACCCCAATGAGTAATAAGGGTGGTTTTGTATGCATATGCCCTTTTTACCTTGATTTTATTGTAACCCAAAAAAAATTCAAGTAAGGGCATCATTTGTGACTTTAGATCTTGTTACGGAATCATTTCCATATCAGGGGAAGGGAAGGGATCTTTCATACTACCTTGATTGGATGTGAAAAAATTAATGTAGAAGCTAATATGATCAACGACCTTCAAAACATGAACCAATTTGGAAACTCACTCAAGGTACTTGACCGGAAGGGTGATTCCAGCCTTTAATAAATTTTCCAACACCCTTCAAATAGTTGCTTCCAATGCAGGGTTGATAGGTCTTTGTTTTTTCCTAAATGGTTTTATGCTTTTCTTGATGGGGATGGCATGTCGTATAGGACCATGATCAAAACCATGAATATCCTCATAAGACCAAGCAAAACCATCCTGAAATTCACCAAGTAGCTTGGAAAACTTCATTTTTTCTTCATTAGAACATCAGGGACCTATTTTAACATTATTTGGAGAATCAGGTGTCCCAATGTTCAAGGATATGGTTTCACCCACCTTCCTTTTTGACTCCTCTTCTTTCTATTTCTCTTTATTTCCTACATCACTCCATGAAAATGAACTCTCTAGAGGAGTCAAGCCTTGAGGAATCTTGTTATCTTCTATGGATAATATTTCCTTGGGCTTATAGGGTTCATTTTCAATGAAATCATAGATGCTCTCATTACTAGAGAAGACCTGCCAAGATTCTATATTGTCAGGGATATATGGATGATATAGGGATTAAAAAGTACAATCAAGTCTATGTGGAAAAATTCGTTGATTAGGAGATGTAGCAAAAACAGCTAATCGATCAACCATTGAGTTCAATTCCCTCTTAACATGAGTGATGTTGAAAGATAATAGGTTTTAGATAAGTGCCCAAATAGTGTGGGTGTATCGTTTCATCAACTTGTTTGTAGGAGAGTAAATCTTATGTACAAGGTTCAAAACAAGGTCAGAATCTCCAAAAACTAAAAGGTGACCAAAACCAAGATTATAGGTGTTTTCAATGCCTAATAATAAATCTTCGAATTTAGTGACATTGTTCGTGCAAGAAAACTCCATCCTGTAAGAAAAATTATGAATCTTCCCAACAAGAGAGTATAAGATTATGCCAGCTCTATTACCTTCACTAGAGCATGAACCATTGAAGTGCATGTGCCACATACCATCATCTAAATCAATCTATTCCAAGGGGATATTATCTTCCTCAGCAAATATGGAATACACCCCTAGGTCCTCTTTGATATAGTTCACATTAGGTTGTGGAACACTTTCTATGTACGGTGAAATACTTCCCTCTCTAAGGACTATAATGTTTTTTCCATTTCAAGGAATGGATAAGTGTGTCCCGTCGAGTGAGAGGTATCCACCTGTCAAAGATTTCCAATATCTTCCTAAGATGATTGAGTAATTTATTATTTCCATATCAATTACTTGAATACTAAAGGTTGTCCTTATTTCAGGGTGTGCAGACAAAACTAAGGTCAAATCATTAATATCACCTATGGTTGTTTGTTGTAGACTATTATAGGAGAGAATGGTCCTGGAATTTTCATTTGTAAAAGACAAGCCTAGGTCTTTCATAATAATCTTTGACATCACACTTGGGCCCGAACCGCCATCAATGAGGCAACAATGGGTTATTTTATCCATAATCTTTACAGAAATATAAAAAGGTGGATTTTTTATAGGGTATATAAAGTTATGTACACCTACTTTATTTACAGATGAATCCTCTTCATTCACCTCTTCATAAGGGTTGGCTACAACAGAAGCTTTTCCTTCCATGAATTGTTTTAGATCCCTCTGTTGTTCAGGGACGACAACCATGTCCAGGAGGGTGGCATCTGACTTGATGTTGGCCAACTGATTTAGAATATTGTATTTGGAAGAGGGGAGAGGGGAAGTTGTTCCTTGAATGTCAGGAAACTTAGGAACTTGAACAGTAGCAGCTGGTGGTGATGAGCTTGGGCTGCGTAAGATTTCTTCCTAGTATTGATGACCATGACATCTTCTAGCTCTACAAAATCTAGGAGAACGATGGTAGTTTCTGGTTTTTACCAAATATATTATCTCGGGAAATCTTCCTTACCTCACATGTGGCTTCCTCATGGTGTTCCTCCCAGACATTACACCAACTTCGATGCAATATAGCTTTAGGCTAAAAATTATTTTCAATTGGATTTCTAAAGGGGGGTGCAGAAGAGGATGAAGCTCCAAGGGTTAGAGGGGAGACAATTCCCTTTCACTCATACAATATCATACGATTATTCATATCATGTACTAACTATAAGAGGGAAAACATGTCTGTTTGTTTAATTGATTCTCCCTAGGGTAGAGTTGTTCTTTCCAGTTGTTCTTCATACTCTAAACAAGTATGCAGATCAGAACCAAGGTTATCGATGGATTTTTCCTCAAGCCTATGACGATAGGGGTAAGGTAATGCATTGTAGTAATGAATGAAAGTAGTTTGGTTTTGAGGTCGAGTGATTTCAAGTATTTGATTGTATAACGTAGTGAAACACAAGTTGAAGGACTTGATGGTCTCACCATTATTATAGACGATGTTATTGTACTCCCGTAACTGCTCAGTTGGGCTTTTAGATTGCCCATAGGTGGATCTGAACCAATATACTAACTCCTCCCAAGTACAAAATCTTAGGAGGAAGGTCAAATAAATCGGTCGCAACCTTTCCTTCCAAGGAATTGATGAATAAGCATGTGCAAGTATCGTTGTCATTGGATCCTATGTTGTAACAAGAATTAGAGAATTCCACTAGGTGTTTGTTTGTTGTGACAATGTTATTTCCTAAAAACCTAGGGATATTCTCATTGAATTTAGGAAGTGGATGAGTAGCAGGTGTTAGGTTAAGAGGAGAGGACACATGCCACAGTGTGGTTGTGGCATCTTCTTCAAACTGAAAAGGCCCATACCTTTTAATGACTTTGGTGGGATTCATGGTAGATTGGACAGGGATATGTTGGCTATATAAGCTCACCAATCATTGACGAAGCTAAATACTAAGAGGAGGAAGAACTTCCAGTGCCACCTGAGCCACCACTAGATGCCATCTTGTGGATGATAAGTGAGGGAGAGAAAGATGAACTAGATGAAGCAGACAAATTTCTCCTTAGAGAACTTTGTTGGGTTGATAACGCAACGCTCCTTCCGATTTCATCAATAGGATTAATTTTAGGTGATAAGCCTCTTCTTCTTCTAGAAAAATGAGTGTCTAAGGACATGAAAGAAGGGCCAAAACTGAAGGAACAAGAAGGTTACTGCTAATTTCTAGGTTGTCTACGTCTAGCTTCCCAACGTTCTTGGGAACTAATATCTCGTTCAATTGATGCCCATGAACGATTAAGCTCAACATGAGTATTGGAAGTGTCTAAAATGATGTTGAACAAATTCAAAGCAATGCTGGTTTGATCTTGAAGAATGGGATCAATATTGGGCTGCCTTGCAACAGGCACAGTCATTAAGAAATAAAACAGTAAAGAATCAATATAAAAAAAAATAGATGTATTCGATGCTAATCAAGCATAAACATTAACCAAAGAGATATTGAAGATCTCCCCACTATGGTCACCAAATAAATGTTGAGGAAAAGATATGAAATGATCTTACTCAAACATTTTTAGATCTTCTTTGTCTAAAGAAATATAGACGGTAATATCACCCTATGTTTATAGCCATCAAAATCAATATCTTAATTCATGAGTATTGTTTACAAGTGCTTAGGCTATTTTTTTGTAAATAAAATCTCATTGAAAAATTCATTATTTATGTAATTTTCTGAACATATCAGATGTTGAAATAAATATAGAGACAGAAGTAAAGACACCAAGTCAATAATCAAAACAGATGAGGCATAAATAAATCCTTTATTTCATTCCAATTCATCAAAGAATCATTCTGTGTACAACATTTCCTAAGGATTTTTTGTACCAAAGTCAAACTTAGACGTCCCCAATGAAACATACAAAAGGAATTCTGGCAGAAAATAAAAAACTGAACTTTAAAAGGTGGATCAACTTACCAAAGATTGTTTCCCACCCAACTCTTCACAATAGCCTTTGTCATTCATGAAATCTAATTCATTAACAAACAACTCTACACATACTATCAAAGGTAGATCAACACCTATGAAAAGCAAGTGTCTGAATGATGTAATTCAACCCTGAATCTTGTTGTCTATAATAGGACCCTGCTACCATAAAAAATAATTAGTCTTCTAATGAATTAAGGAATGAATGAAAACTGAATTATCTCAACAAAAACTCAAAGAGAAAAGCTTAGTATGCTTCTCCTTATATTCTCCTCTTGTTCCTCCCTTTGCTTTTGCCTTTAAGAAAATTAGATTGGTTCAAGTAGTTGAACTACATCCTTAGTTAAGTTAACTAAAACTCAACCAACTTTTTAGTTAGGGGGGGGAAGTAATAAATCATAATAATGTTTTTTAAATAAATAATAACTAGTAGGTGGGACCCCTCGTGACTCCCTTTAGCTTTTAGCAATCATAAAACAACTAGCTAATTAAACAAAACATCCCTCCTTGTGACTCCCATCATCACATTCATATTTGACAATTTATTTCAATGATAATTGAAATTATTTCCAAAATATCTTACTCATATATCCAAAAATAGTGTGCTATCCAAAAATTCAGAAGTCAACTGTTCTCAACAATTAATAAATAAAAAACCTTAAAATCCATATTTTCCACTATGGGAGTGATCCATATTTTATGAGCATAAGGAAATGAATACAGATTATTAATAGGTTCTTAACAAAAAATAAAAAAGATACAGTAAAACTGGTTTTCTATCCAATAAGGAAATACGCTGAAATTGTAAAATGCACTGGAAACAAGCTTGCAATGGTGGCGGCTTATCTCTGAGAAGAGATGTGACGGCTATGCTCATTCGAAATAACATGATTACAATGAGGCTATGAAGGAATTTTTACAATAAACAGGAATTCCAAAAACCCTAGACATCCAAAAACCTAACCCTAGGAGATGAAACACCAAAAGTCATGTGGGCCTCGTTTAGGTAAGTAAGTACATCAACTTCCCGAGGTTGTAACTTTTGCATACAATCTCCATTTTAGGCATATGATAGCCCGTTGGAAAGGTATCTTTGAGGAGATTAATTTTGGGGGATAAATTATTCCTTAATCTATCATTTATAATCTCAATCCCAAAAAACCTTCATTTAGGCCCTCAAAATGGCCCCGAAAGTTAAAACTACTAAAAATAGTAAATTGCCAAAATTGTTAGAAAATTGTTTTGAGACAATTGGAATAGGTGGGTGGCCACTGATATCCACCTAGATCAATCCTCCCTCCCTAGGAATAAATTTTCTC
Source organism: Picea glauca (assembly GCA_000966675.3). Lineage (NCBI taxonomy): Eukaryota > Viridiplantae > Streptophyta > Pinopsida > Pinales > Pinaceae > Picea > Picea glauca. Next base: position 19,692 of record JZKD02S1754119.1, read on the forward strand.
CATTGTGTTTATTTCCCCCATTAGATGGGGAAATTTCTATTGAATTTGGCTCGGGGTGAGCCACCGTTCTTGGTGTAGGAGCTGCCCTGCTTTGACGACTCGATAAAGTTGGATCTTCTGTTGTTGAGTTCCATTGATTTGTGTGTCCACAATATGATCATTGGATGCCTGTTGTATGCATTCGGGGTTGATCTCTGTTGGTGTCAGTTGCTTTTCTACGTCTGATATGTCCAATAATGGTGGGAAATAAGGGCGAAGGAGATCCATGTTGAATACTGGGTGCAGGCCAAGGAAAGGAGGAATGTTGAGCTCTAAAGAAATATCCCCCACACACTTGGTGATGGTGTATGACCCATAATGGAGTGGGCAAATATTTTGATGGGGTCCTGTAAGGCATTCTTTCTGCAAGTGCAACCAAACTTTGTCACCCACCTGAAACTTATGTGGCACCCAATGTTGATCATGGCACTGCTTGTACTTGCCATTCGACTTCTGTAGGATATACTAGACTTGTTGGCAGATGTGTTGGATTTTATCAATGAACCGGGTGGCTTTGTCAGCTTCATTTAGAGCAGGAGATGAGTCAGTTGAGGTGACCGCAAGGGGAAGTGCAACATCTATGGGACCAAATGGTTGGAATCCCAACCCCACCTGAAAGGGGTTGTGGCCGATTGAGCTATGCAAGGCTTGGTTGTAGCTATGTTTGACATAGGGAAGGCTCTCATCCCATGTGCGAGGGTGTTTTGAATTATACATGTGAAGGATATGCACAATCATTCGATTGACAACCTCATTTTACCCATCTATCTCGGGGTGGAAGGTCGTGGATTTCGTGAGCTTGGTGTCCAACAGTGACCAGAGACTTGACTAGAATGTGCTGAGAAATTGACTATCCCAATTTGAGATAATGGTTTTTGGGATTCCAAAATGTACCCAGACTCATTCAAAGAAGAGCTTGGCAGTGGCCTCTAATGTGATGTTCTTCTTGCAGGAAACCATAATCACCATCTTATAAAAGAAATCAACAACCACAAAAACACAGTCATTTCCCCGCTTGATGGATGGGATGCCCGACATGTAGTCCATTTAGATGGATTCCCATGGCCTGTCTAGAGTAGGAAGAGGGGTGTACATGCCCTGTTTCTTAGTGGTCGGTTTGGAAATAGTGCAGGCAGTGTAGGACCTGATATACTTGTTGACCTCCTATTAAAGTTTCGGCCAGTAGAAATGTTTCTATAGCATCGCCACTATCTTTTTGATGCCAAAGTGTCCTACCACCCGACTATAGTGGGATTTCGAGATCATCTTTTCTCGCTCACTTGATGGAACACATATATGGTCCAGACAACACAACAACCTTTGTTGAAGATGAAAATTATCGACAATTGAATTTGCACCCAACATTTGGTAGGTGGTGGAAAAGTCTAGGTTTGTCTCATAGAGTTAGGGGCATCTAGAGGTATCATGGCCACAAGAGTCTAGCACCATGGTGAGTGCCACGACTGGTGGTCTACTGAGCCAATCAACGATGATATTGGTGCTTCTTGTTTTATACTTGATGTTGAGGTGGAATTGCTGCAAGTATGTGGACCACTTTTGATGGTGATCATTCTGCAATTTTCCTTGTGTCTACATGAACTGCAATGGATTATGATCAGTGTGGATGATTGTCTCCTTCCCAAGAATGTAATGTCTCCACTGGCGACAGGCTTGTACAATGAAGTATAGTTATTTTTCATAAGTAGGGTACTTACGGACAACATCTGATAGTGTATCACTATGATAGGCCACAAAGTGGCCATACTAAGTGAGAACGACGCCCACCGCATAGTCTAAAGCATCTATCTCAATCTTGAAGGGTTGTTGCAGGTTTGGTAGTGAAAGTACTGGGGCTGAGAATAAGCATTACTTGAAATCGTCAAATGATTTTTTTTGGTACAAACCCCACACAATTTTTTTCTTACCACCACCCCTAGTTATTTGGCTAAGGGCCCATGCAATATGGGAGAATCCCAACATGTACCTGCGGTAGAAATTGGCAAGGCCCAAGAAGCTCTGAAGCTCAGTGAGTGTGGTTAGGGATGGCCAGTCACAGATGACTTGGATCTTGGCTGGATCAACATGTACACCATGTTTATCAATTATGTAGCTCAATTAATGGACCTTGTCCATGCCGAAGGATCATTTTTCCAGGCTGGCATATAGCTTGTGATGTCGCAAGGTTTGTAGAACCTACTGAATATGATGCAAATATTTGGCCCAATTCTTGGTGTAAATGAGAATTTCATCCAGATACACCACTACAAAAGTATTGGTGAATGGTCGCAGGATATTGTCCATCATCCTCATGAAAGGGGTTGGATCATTTGTCAAACCAAAGGGCATGACCAACCATTCAAAAAGACCTTCCTTTGACTTGAAGGCAGTTTTCCATACATTTGTTTGTTCTATCAGGACTTGGTGGAATCTAGATTTCAAATCAATCTTACTGAAGAATTTGGCCCCCGTGAGTTGATTAAGGAGGTCGTTGATTCGGGGAATCGGGTATCGATTTTTTACTGTGATTTTATTCAGAGCTCGGTAATCAATGCAGAGTCACCAAGTTCCATCTTTCTTCTGTACGAGCACGATTGGGCTCCCGCAATGTTATGAACTAGGATGGAGGTGCCCCTTGTGGATTAGTTCTTGGATATGTCACTTGATCTCCTCATTCTCTAACAGAGAGTGACGATAGACTATCCAATTGGGTAACGGTGCGTTGGGGGTCAGTTCGATGGGGTGCTAGACCTCGCAGTGCAGAGGTACCCCGGTAGGTGAGGAGAGGACATTTGAGTATTCTTCCATGAACTCATCTATTTTCTTCTGTTGTGTGGAGAGGTTGACCGCAGATACCCTGGATGTGGCTTTGATCTTTCTCTTATTTTGAGAGAGAATCATGAAGAAGACAAACTTCCTCATCTGAGATATGACCTTCCTACATTTCTTAGCAGAGATCAAGGAAATAACACTAGGTGGGACTGCCTCAAGTAGCCTGTACAATTTCCTGTTCAAAGTAATAATAACACTATGAGGCCTAGACTCATATACATCATGACATTTCCATAAATAAGTTTTGCCCAAAAGAACATCACAAACTTTTAGAGGAGCAACATCACACAATACCTCATCTTTGAAGGGCTTGATGTCGTACAATAGTCGAAAATATTGGTTGACACGAAGATCGCTTCCTTGGTGGAGCCATCCAATGGTGTATGGTTGTGGGTGTGGTGTTGTTGGCAGGGCCAGCCTCTTGATGACCCCTGTTGAGATGAGGTTCTTCTAGCTACTGTTATCCACAATGAAGTGAAACAGGGTTCCTTTTACCCACATCTGTGAATGGAAGAGGCGTTCTCCTTCTTCTTGCTCGTCTGGTTCACCAGGCAAGAGCTTGGTGGTAGCAACGATGGCACTAGGTTCTGCATTAATGATCCATCTTCCCCTTTCTGGTTCTGGAACAAATTCTAAACCAACAACTGATTCAAAATCTTTCACTTCGGCCACCAACAACTTCTTTAAGTGGCAGTAACCAGTGTTATGCCAAGGGATCTTATGGAATTTGCACCACTTCTAAGTATCTTTATTTGTCTTTCCAGTGCCGTTCTTTTCTTGCGGCTTGGACTGGTTGTCTTGATACTATCCATATTTTCTCTATCCTTTTTTATGTGGGTTGGGTCCACCCTTTCCTTTCTTTTGTTGTGTGGGGTTCCCAGGCCCAAATTGTTGCATTTTTCGTTTGAGGTTTTGCTCAATTTTTACGGCATATCGGTAGGCCGCACCCAAGGATGAGATGTCCAAAAATTACATTTCAGTCTGGATGTATCTATGCAGAGCACTAAAATACTTGAGCACCATATGTCACTCTGAATCTTTGATACCCAACTTGGTACGCAAGGTATGAAAGATATTCATGAAATTTGGCACTGCTTGGTCTCTTTCTTGCCGCAGTGTGGTCCATTTGGTATACAAGTCATCATAAATTCCCAAAGGGTAGTATTGTTACTTAATAGCATCCCTGAAGGAATCCCAGTTGGTCATGAATGTAAATAGTGATGGTTCCTCTATTTCCTTTTTCTCATAGAAAGTTTCCCACCAATATTTGACATGGGGAATGTCTTTGAGGCCTGTAAAAGTAATCTTTTCTCTATTCGAAAATTTATGGACAACAAAATACCCTTCTAGTAAATTCGACCACTTCTCTACAAAATCTGCATCTATCTGACCTTAAAATATAGGAATATTGAAGTTTATTTGTACCTTGAAGGGGGTGGCACCTCCGCTCGAAGAAGATGTGTCGCATGTTGGTAGTTGTCGAAGGATTTGTGCGAAACTATCCATCATTTCGTTCCTTTGTTGTGTGAGGGATTCCTCAATCAACAATTTGAAAGGATCTCCTGTCACATCATCTTTATTTTCTCTTACCATGAGAAGTCTCTTGGGTGTGTGAAAGATTTTTTCCTCAAGAGAAACAAGCTCAAGAACCAACTCTTTGTGCTCCAACCTCGTTGGGGACATGCATTAAGACGACAAGGAGAAGACCGCTCTGATACCACTGATCCAGATTTTATGAGAAGAACGAAATGACTATAGATTATTAATAGGTTATTAACACAAAATAACAGAGATACAGTAAAATTGGTTTTCTATTTAATAAGGAAATAAGCTGAAACTGTAAAATGCAATGGAAACAAGCTTGCTGGAATGGTGGTGGCTTATCTTTGAGAAGAGATGTGATGGCTATGCTCATTCGCAAGAAGATGATTACAATGAGGCTCTGAAGGCCTTTTTACAATAAACAGGAATGCCAAAAACCCTAGACATCCAAAAGCCTAACCCTAGGAGATGATGCGCCAAAAGTCATGTGGGCCCCGTTTGGGTAAGTTAGTACATCAATTTCCTAAAGTCATAACTTTTGCATATGTTCTTTGTTTTAGGCATATGATAGTCATCGAGGAGATTCATTTTAGGGGCTCAACTATGCCTTAGGATATCATTTAGAATCTTGATCCCAAAAAACCTTCATTTATGCCCTCAAAATGGCCCTAGAAGTTAAAACTGCTAAAAATAGTAAATTTTCAAAATTGTCTGAAAGTTGTTTTGAGTCAGTTGGAAGAGGTGGGTGGCCACCGATATCCACTTGGACCAGGGAGGAAATATTTTCCTTGTTTTTTTTGTCACCTTTTGATCTCTCTGAATTTTCCTTAGGTTGTTTGGAGCCTTTAGGCATAATATCAATGATCACATGAGAGAAATCATCCGTCAAATGTATGCAAGATGACAAGGATTTATCAGATCCATTGGAGGGTGAGGAAGGGACCACGGTAGATTTTCCTTTGTCGGGGGCATGGTGGGCCTCGGTTTTAAACCCTTTTCTTTCATGGGAGGACTGAAATAGTGAGTGGTCAGGGGCATCTTGGAAAATTTGATTGATAGGTGGGGAAGCAGTAAAGACAAGTTAGGCCAACCACGATGTTGGGAGACTGTCGGGTGGAAAATATCTTTTCATTCATCGTTTTCGCAAACTTCGGGCTATAGTGAGACATGAGGAGGCACATTAATAGTAGGGACCTATGGGGATTGGAAGGGAGGCATTTTAGGCCTAGGTTGGACTACTCCTTGCCCAATCCAGTTAAAAAACCCAACTTGAAATAGATGTCCTAACTCTTGCGAGTCTGCATCAAAGTGTATAGATAATATTTCCCTTATTGTGCCCCTGTTCCAATTACCTCTCCCTCGGTTACCTCTTCCATGGATACCTCTGCTGAAAAAGCTCATTCATGTATGCATAATTGATTATAAAATAGTTTCTTTAACAACCATACATGACAACTCTTTTTAAAATATGAAATAAAATTTGGCTCAGCAACATATCAGACTCATGCAATCTAATCCATACAAATTGTTTAGTAGTTTTCAATGAGAAGGGGGTGAACAAAAGGTTCTGAGATATGTGAGGGGTTGTATTGAGCATAAAATGTTAAAATGAGGAGGAAAAGATCATGATTACTGCTCACAAACAAAAAACAATCAACTGTAATGTAAACCAAAGACTACCTCACTGTAATCCATCCCCACGATATTAAATTGTTACAATACAAAGTTTCCTTTAACTATAATTAAATTTTAGGAACATGGAGTGGATAATGAATATGGGATGGCGAGGGGATTATAATTAGTGAAAAGTGAAATAATGGTAGGGAAAAAGAGTGGATACTATTCGAAAAATTAATTAAGTTATCCATAAAATAGTTATGTATTCAAAACCACTATCATAACACCAATTAACAATTACTATGGTCAATTTAACCATTAATGTTTGTTAAAATTTTAAACTTGCTCACTATCTACATTTAAATCTTTATCGCTTTTAATTAACACGGTGTCATTATATTAAAAAACAATATACCTTCCAAACAACCTGTATAAGAATTATGTTTCTCTTATTTCTTCCATTTAATATTGAAAACAAAATCCCAATGAAAACATAGTCAATTGCTTCAACTTTGTTCAACATCAAAATCTTAACCACTGTCCATAAATTAATTCCTCAAATCAAACACAGACACAATATTTTTTAAAACATGGATGATTTCATTCCTTCAATCAGCTTTAACAATTAAATTGCAATAAAACCATATCACTAAAAATCCCATGCCCATCTCTGATGGTGCAATAAAAAGATGCGATGCATGATATCCATAAATCATACATAGTGGAAAACCAAGCCATAACTATCAATGCTTTAAAATTCAATAATCCTGATCGGGCAATTTAAACACATAGTAACATCAACCATCACTTCAATTAATACCATGCCACATGAAACATATAGGCCAACGCATAACAAAAAGAAGCATTTCTATGACTGTACATATATAATTACTCCCAATTAAACCATAAAACAATTTTTAGTTAACAATCCAACTCTTACAACGCAAGGGGGAAGCAATTGTATAACCATGATCATTTCCGATTATAATTGTGTAATCAACTCTATCAACCAAGACGAGCCAATAATGAAAACCATTGTTGATGCTAGTCCACCAACTCATAACTTCCAACAAGACATCCAATAGTATATAACTGGCTCAATTTATCAAAATCAGAATCTGAATAACCAAGTGTTCGCTCGATGCAACTTGTTGAGCCCTCAACACACCCTAAAAAGCCTATGTCAATTTTCCACTTTTTGGGTACCACTTGATTTTTTGCACTGTCTGAATCCGATTTTATTTTGATAAATGTTTTGAATTTACTTGTTCTCTTAATTCTCATTAGCTATTCAGGTATGTTTAACCTTATGAAAATCCATGAATTAAAAAGGCCTAACACTTAAGTAAGAAATGAATAGCCAAAACACTTTACCCGACACAGTTGATATTCAACATCGGAAGGAATTAAGAGGTGAAAAGAAAACACTCGAAAAGCCTCAATCACTGAGCATTGATCTTCATCGGTGTCGATGAAAGGGAAGTTTTTTTTTGCAACAAGTATCACACACGACCTCGCCAATAGCCAATTCCCTTCGGCATCAATGAAAGGCGAAGGGGGTAAACATGAAGGAAGGAGGAAACAATATCGTCGATAGATGATACCCAATGCGTTTGTCAGAATCGGGGAAAAATTGAATCACGGTGAATATCTCAACCATGCTAAAGAGTTTACCCTTATCACCGACTCCCGAAGTGTTTCGGCATCGGCAAATTTTCGAAGATGTGAACCCAAATAAAATACATGATAGGTTTATCCCCGATACCTTTTCAACATCGATTAACCCATGCTTATTTTAGAACGCACAACTTGAATAAATCCTCGACTCTGAATATTATGCACAAATAAGTCTCTAGTCTTTAATTCCACGTGTCTTTACTTGATTAAGAAACCGTACGGCCTATATCAACCCTGAGTCATTTTTTGGTTCCTCAGGTCGAAGTCACACCTCTGAGTTAGTTTTCCACGTCTGCACCGTACGATGAATTTGATTGACATTCAGGGTTTCGATGAAAGGATATCAATGATAAAATCTATAGCACTTTGTCGATCCCTGATCCACCCACTGATAAAGTGACACAATGGGATGTTTTAGCGCTATATATGATTAGATTCTGAGATTTTAAGAGGTTAATCAATGCCAACTCTCGCAATAGTTGCTACTTCATGTGAGAATCAAAACAATAGTTTGAAATCACCGAGAGAGCACATCACCCTCCGCGCCTCCATTGTCAACCCACGATGAATTTAATTTGCAGAGATTCGCTGACAGGATTTATTTTAATTCCACTCATCACCCGAATTAAATGGTTGATATGAGGCGGTAGGTTCTTCCTCATTTAAATTCTCTTGGGTTATTGTCAATGAAACCATTCTGCACACAAAGGAGTTTCAGAGCATACAGAGGATCAACCTGATAAATTCAAAAGCTTCTGAGATCCTGTGAGTATCAATAAACCAAGTTTAGCAAGTGTTACAGGTATGTACCAGTCTGGATTTTCGGTGTTCTCACTTTATGTATACATTTTCTTTTTCTCTGTACATAGTCCCTAAAGGATTGAATTTGATTGTAGTAACAATGCCTCCAATAAAGCAAACCACTAGGTGATCGCCGAGGGTGCCCAAGCTGAAATAAATAGAGGAAGGAGAAGGCTCTTCTCCAGGGGAAACAAAACAGTTAGAATTTTCTCCAAGACCAGAACCAATCATTAAAATATCCAAAACGAAGGCTTTCATTCAGGCTCCGGCCTTTGGAGACATGAAGACTAGCATAGGGACCAAGGAGGCACTCCCACATTGGGGATAACTCTTCAAGAATATCAGTTAGGAGGAATTTTCTTAGTACACCCCACACAATAACCTAGATGTGAGAGCATTCGATGACCAGGTATTCCCGAATATCCCATGGTCGTACCTGCATATGGTAGCAATTAGAACCCCAATGTTTCCTTGTATATAGCTGCTGAAATGGCTCATTGACCACACAAACACACAAAAGTTCCTAATCAAAGATGACAATGGTGAGTGTGTCAGATTTTTTCTTCCAGTGGAGGTCCAAAAGTAATGCAAGCTTAGAGGCCCGGAGGAGTGATTGAATATTGAGTTCATGGTGAAATTCTACAAGTGCCATGACACCAACCATGTAATGGCCTCATGGTGGTGAGAAGATAAGAAGTTCACCAACCGGACCTCCGACTGGTACCAAACGACCAGCCTATACATCTTCCTAATTGCACTCATCTATCAATTGTATGGGGAGAAAGACTACTCCAAGTTTTCTAATGTGTGGATGCCTCTAGCGTACACAGTAGTTAACTCTGGGAGCAGCTTCAATTGGGGATCCATCATTTCCAAACAAATGAGCATCTACATAAAACAAGCCTAGACACCGAAAGAAGGGGAAACTCCATCTTTCTACATGGCATCGTACTGTTGGATGTCATATGTGCCTGAAACATCTTCGCCAGTATGAACCTAAGCTGGCACATCACAGAGCTCCCAATCCATGTATATTTTGGTGTCTTATGGGAGAACAGGTATAAAAAATCCTACTCCCTCATCTGTGATGAATTCATCACAGGCATTCATTTTATTCTTTTCAAGAAAGAATGTCCAAGACTATTGGCTAGGGCCAAAAAGATGATATCAAAGGTTGGCCACTGGTATCTGGATGAGCGCGATAACTGGTATCTTCTACCGACACATGTCCCTGACCAACTGGTTGTGGAGGAAATCTACTACCATACCATCCTGCATGGTTACAATGCTATCCTAGTGAAAGATAAGAAGAGGGAATTTATACCTTATGGATTCCATATAGGATTCTACCTAGTAAAAGACACCTCTCAAGATAAGTAGGAAGGACTGAGCTAATTGGAGTTCTAATTTCAGACCATTTATTTCTACAAGCATGACCCAAAGTGTCTAGTCTTGAAGCATGTGTCTCAAGTGTCATCCTACTGACCATACTCCCACGACAAGTTTGAAGATGAGGTCTTCACAGAAAATGATCAGGATTTGGATGAAGTCATTTTAAGGATGATCGACCCTAAGATGACCAATTTCAAATCCATGAGCCTGGATGAACATGAAACAATCCTAGAACAATCGTCTTAAGGGGTCGTCGTGGCTAGGGAGGAAATGATAGTGGTTGAAATAGCAGAATCCCCCCAGGTAGCGACCAAAATGACAGAGATTCCTTGGGTAACCTTAGTGAAATATAGAATCCCCCCCGAGGCTTAGGATGCATGAGAGAGGAGTTTACTCATGTTAGAACATGCACAACAGATAATTGATCAATTGCAAGATGACCCAGACATCATGAATATGACAAGGTTCCTTGCTAACAACCTGGATGAAAGCTATATAGGACCAAGCGGCCCTAAATTCATAGACCTTGATTGAATTATTGGGTTGGATGACTCTAAATTCATAACGCCACCAGCTAGATCGTCGACAGATGTTTCAGCTCAAACAGAGACAGTCAGAGCATTGGGGAGGACCATTGCTTCAAACCCCTTAAGTGAGATTATAAAGATCTATGATGATGATGAGAGCCCAGAAGTATCTCTTGTGACCCCTGTACATATCTAAGAAGAAAAGGGACCAGGGAAGACATCTTTCCTATCTCTTGATGCCTATATTCAAGAGGTTCCACAGAAAGAACAAGAATTTGAGAGTGTCCTACACTGAGTTGTCCAATGCACTAGAAACCCAAGAGGACATTCCAAAGGATGATCTAGGGTTGAGTGAACCAAAGGCAGGAGCTCCACAGTGGAAAATTGACCTCTCAACAATCGATGATCAAGTAAGTACAGAGCCTACCCCCGATGCCTCTATTTCAATTTGTACTCAAACTCGTGATGAGCGAAAGATAGAAGCCAGGCCTTCAGAACATTTGTTCCACTTGGAAAAATACTATCAAAACACTACACAGGCCACAGTGTTTCTCAGGAGAGAATTCCAGGAGGCCTACAACAAGTTTACAGAGGAGCGACACCTATTCACTACAAGGATAGCCGAGCTCCAAGAAGACACCCTCATGGAACTTGCGACGTACAAATATATGGAGTGGTGGTACGAGAAAGTGCAACAAGTCGTGGAGAGGTTCTATTGGACACACCTACCACACTTAGAGGGTGGGGGGTGAATGAGTGTGGGGTTGTTTTTGCCAAAAGCTTCCCTCTTTACAAAAACTCCTTAGTTAACATTCAACATTTATTCATTACCCATTGCTAAAATTTATAACTGGTTATATGAGAACATATATCAGCTACATATATCAACAATATATCATCAACAATTCATCACCATAAAGAACACAAAGAACACAAGATGTATGTACAAATTTTCTTTTTATTATGGACAATAATCCAAGGGTTTATCAGCAACAACTGAATAGAGTACAACTCTACAAGAGCACCAACTCTATAATGCAAGACTCGACTTACACCTTCAACACCAACTGAGATGACGCAACAATCATCAATAGATATCAATCTGTCAACATGTACGCGACTTGTCAATAGTGCAGCCAACGTGTGTATGTGCCTTGGCTCACTACAACCCGCATATGAACACGACCAGTGTATACAACAACCTGCGTATACCTTCTAAGTTGTTAGGGTTTTTCGTTCAATATCAACTCAGATTCTCTGCAATCAATATATTAGTCTCTTTTGTCTCTGACTGTCCAATTTGACCACCAGCCAGTCACAACACATCCAAGCTCTCCAATATCTTGCTCATTCTCCATAACAAATCAATATGAATGCTATCTCAATCATGTATAAACAACTAGTATACCATAGCAATCATGTAACCACTGAATCACAAGAGTATTGATCACTCCATCAACCAAATCATCCAAACTGAACCATATCATAGAATCCATACCAAGAATTCCCTAAGCATTCACAACACATCGAACAATAGTATCCATCAAGACAATAATGTAACCATGCTAGTGTCTCAGTGATAGATATAAGGCCATAGAATGAAGATCTGGAACCTTCCACATCATCCAAGAGTTTGGCACCATTTCAAACACAATTCATCATCATTCTATCCACAATATGCACCCTGTCCTCATACAGCCCGTGTGTGCATGCGCCTTGGCCCATTAAAACCCACGTATACCTCAGAAAGTAGGGTTTCTGAACTTTCGAGACTTTTTCCTTCAATATCTCTAACATTGACGAAACTTTGATGCATCCATGAGATCCTCCTCTCGCTTTCTTCTTTAGAATAGATCTTCAATCATGCTCAAGAGATCCACACCAATAAGATGATCTCACAAGAATCTCTCCATTGATCCACTAAAAAGGATGTTCTTCAAGAGACCATAGCTATTTTATTTATACTTTCATCCTCTAGGTCACTTAACCCATTTTGAGTTTACTTAACCCATTTCTAGGTTACTTAACCTATTTTCCTTATTTTAGAGTTAATGACTTTCCATAAATAGAGAGTTCTCCAATATTTTATCATTTAAATATTCCTTCTTGATTTTGTCACTTATATTTATTATTTAAATAATCCACCTCGACTTTGTCACTTTACTTTATCATTTAAATAATGATTTCTTCTTTTAGATCACTTTGACTTCTTTGACCTTGGGGGCTTCAAGCCTTCATATGGGGGTCCTCCAACTTCATAAGGCCATAACTCTCAAACCGTGAGGAGTTATGTGACATTCCACATACCAACGGAAAGGGCATGAAAAGAACTATCCATCTAGGATAGTTTCACCAACAAATTCATTGATATTCATCTCATTATTCCACATACAAGCATGGGTCCTCCAACCGTTCTTCTAGGATAACTCAATCTATAAAGCATCTTCCCGTGAGGGCTTTCACCATAAGGGGACCACTTTGAATTTCATCCATTTGTGCACCTTATCAATCATGATAAGACAATAATGAGTCATCTTTTCATCAAACTAACTATGCATCATCATGGATCAATGACAACTCATTGAGCCATCTTCATCTATGCATCATATCAATGATTCATCTTTATCAATTGGTTTCCACTTTAACATATATCATTCTCATCAATTACAATGCATATACATTGTTCATCACTCATCAATCAATCAATTACTTGACATCAATCAATCAAACCATTTGCATCAATGACACATGATCCAACAATCTCCCAAATAATGAAACCATTGGCATCAATGACAACATGATCCAACAGGTTCAACTACATCGGTGTGGTCCAACTGGGCCGAGATACAGAAGAAAAAATCATTCTAGTGTTAAAAGAGAACAACCTCGATCGCATAAGGAAATCGACTGAGTATTCAGAAAAAATGGCTCAGGAACCTCATCGGGAGATTCGAGAAAAATGGGCTAAGGGCGAGAAGAGATGGGTCAAAATCAACAAGGGAATTAGGGATATCGGCCTCCCCAAGTTTGGCACACCTGATGACTTTGTTGACTTGCATGACATAGTCAAGACTCATGCCAAACAAGACTCATCATGGGCCGAAGAAATCAAAAAGGAGATAGACATGGCGCCATGACAGGTGCAACAATTTATGGAGCACTTGATCAAATCTCGGGCTATGTTGCAAAATTTAAGTTCTAGTATAGTCAAGTACAAAAAATATGCGGTAGATATAAGAGATATTCTCTTAGCCTTGATGGAACAACATATATTCCCATATGCCAACACCTGGGAGGATCTGTTCATCAAGTTGTTAGAATATGAGAAGGGTCACCCTCTTAAGTGATATCTTGAGATGACTCTTAGAAAACTCATAGGAGAGAACACCATGTTGAAAATTATTTGTTTCCTTATCTGCACTTTAGTTGTTATTTTTAGTTAATTTAATGTTATAAATAGGAGCATTGACCGATTAGTCGAGGGTCGATGGTTGTTGTAGGAAACTCTCATTTTTGGTTTTGTTAAGAACTATTTCGGAGCTTCCTTTAATTGAGAAGTCCTTTTAGATAAGAGACAAGTTTATGTTTTCATCAAATGCATGTATGAATGGATGTGGAGAAGAACCATTTCTTATTCCATCTCATGAATGGTTATTGTAATGAGTAGGAGCTACTAAATCTATTGATAAGTTATTTGATGCAATGTTTTAAACTTCTTTCTTTAAATGATGAAAATAAATCTTTGTGTCATTATGTGATTGATGATTAGAGTTGAGTGAATTATTTTACTTGTCATCATTTATCACATGCATGTTTTCTTCTGATAATTTGTATTTCAGTCAGTAATTGGAATACTCACATGGTTAACATATTAGTACTAGGCCTATGGTAGATGATCATTGTCTGCATGCTAGAGTAAAGGGTTATCCCAAGCTCAACCTCTTCTCCAGTAGTTAAACATGTTCCCACTTTGTTACCTAGCTAGTTTATACCGGCTTTTCATCTTACATCAGTCCCACCTAAGAGAAAATACAAAAAGAGAACATCTCAAATGAAGGAGAGACCTTCATAAGAAAACGTAAATCCCATCGATTACTTGGCCGGATCACAAGATCTGGAGAATTATTCCACCATTAAACGCTACAGAGTCTAATTGGGCCTTGGTGGCAGGTTTGGTTCCTACTATTGAGTTAAAGGGATTTAGGACCCATCAACAGAATTGGTGCTAGAAGGAGGTCCTGAGAATGAATGGTTGAATACATATTTCACATAATATTTCAGACAACCTGTAGACTCACAATAGCCCACATGCATGGATAGTCATTCCCAAGACAACCCACACACATTGAGTAATTTTGAAACAAGTAAATCATCCCAACAGGAGGAATAACTCATGTTCCTAGACACACCTTACACTCTCCCTCATGAGGAATCAAAACAATTCAGGAGAATCACAAGAGTGTACGCCCAAAATATCGGTGCGCTCTCCTTAGCTCTGATACCCCCGACCAAGTTTTTTTGCACAAAGTAGAAGACCTGATAGATTTCTCTCTCACCAAAATCAAACATCCTCTTAATCTAATCCCTAAAATGTCAGTCGACAACATCTCGGATCTAGACAATCTTTTGGAAGAAGAAGGCTTTAACTCGGAACGTTCAGTTTCAGGATCTGGATATATGGAAGATCATAATGACCATTATGAAGAGAGGGGAAACCCACTGCAAAAAAATCAACCTTGGTTGGCCATAGACTCTTTAGCCATCCCTGGAAGAGTACATAACCTTTCCCAACATCCAGAGAAGTTACTTCCTATATTTGACCCCGAAATCTCAGGATTTCCTGAAGACCATATCAAGAAATTCCTACTAGCTATCAGACTTATGAATGTCCAACATGAAGACATTGTTTGCAGGATTTTCCCCTACACTTTTGAGAATTCATCTTCCACGTGGTATTTTAACTTACCTATAGGATCCATAATAAATTGGACGAAGTTTCAAAAATACTTTTTAGATAAATTTGCAGAAGAAACTACTACAGAAGTTGTGATGGTCGAGTTGTTCGTCGACTCCATGAATTCGAAGGAAAGGTTCAAAGAATTTAATCAAAGATTTACCACCATATTAAAGAAATTCCAGCCCGAAGCTAAACCTACTCAGGAGTTGCAAATCGAAGTATATTCTAATGCCCTCCCCACTTATATTTCCATATTTCTGAAGAGGGATGTCAAACTAACCTTAGCTGAGAATTTTAAAGAATCCAAAACAATAGAATTCCAAATCAAAGGATGTAAAGAAGACCTACAGTGCATGGTAAAAAAAATATCAAACAAAATCATAGACATGAAGAGAACTGCGGGGGAGGGAAACCAATGTCGGAGGCCCTATAATCCTTTCTTTAAAATAAATCCACCATTCAAAGGAATTGAACCTTGCCAAGCCAACCGAAACATCGATTTGGGAAATGTAGCATCTAACTCTTTATGCACTTATCACCAAGATACATACTTCGACAGAGACTGCCCTCAATGGGTGCATGCCATGAATTTGATTTCCAACGGATTTCTAGACGAAGTCTCCTTGACTGAACAATCAAGCATCTCCTATATGAATATCGTCGATCAGGAAGAAATTTCTCCACCAGAAGAAACAACCATGTTGATATGGGATCCTGACCTAGCTATGCCTTCTGATGACATGTTTGAGGTTCAAGAACCACCTGTAGAAGTCTTGGTTGTGGAAAAACGAAGTAGGGGTCAACCTTTCTCAAACAACCTTACTACGACCCAAATTTCGGGAGGGAGACCGACTCCGGATCACCCAAAAGCACCTTTTTCTCCCCAAAGAAACCCTATAAACATCCATACATGAGAATCACCTAAGATGGATTACAACATAGTAGAATATTTGAAGACATTCAAGGCTAATATCTCAGTTATGGGCATATGTAGAATCCCTCAGCAAAAAGACTTCCTATTACAAGCTTTGAAATCAGTATAAAATTCTATGACAAGCAATGATTAGGGAAGAAATCTAACTCCCATAGATCTATTACATAAGCCAACTATGAACGCTTTCTCTCAACATAAGAAGGGAAAACCTTTTGTTTCACTGTTCCTCTTAACATTCAAAGTTTTCAAAAAAAACCTCCATAATTGTTTGGTCAATTCAAGAGCATCCTCTAATGTTATGCCACTGTCTATTTGTAAAAAAATAAATGTAGTCTCTCTCAAAAGTGAAAAACATGTAATAAAACTAGACAAAACCCAAGTCAAGGTCATGGGAGAACTCAAAGATGTAATGATCAGAATAGTAACACATCCTAAGTTTGTGCAAGTGATTGACATCATTGTAGTAGATATCCCAGAAGATTATGGGTTATTATTAAGCTGATATTGGTCTGAGAAGTTAAACGAATACTTTAGTACAAACTAGGCTCACCTCTGGCTACCATTAAAGGGACACAAAAATATGATCATAATTGATATGGAAAGATATTTGAAACATATTGTCACTAACCTAGAAACCCTAAACGAGCCCTCATCAACAGATTTCCGTATGCTAGGAAATTATTCTTGTGATTCCTACTTCAGGAACTTTTCCCCTGTCTCATCTGATGTCCCTCTTACTCGAAATTCTAAAATCATTTTTCGAGAAGAATCGTCGATGGTGGTGGAAGAAACCCTCTTCTGCCAAGAACTCGCGTTAGAAATCACAGAACAAACAAAAGAAAAAAAGGAAAGTAACAGGAAAGAGGAAGCTGATACACAAATTTGGACCCTACATTTTGATGGATCTAAATCACAAGAAGCGTCAGGGGCAGGGTGCATCGTCATTAATACAAAAGGTAAATGACATTTTCTATCATGTAGACTTGAGTTTGAATGCACAAACAACACTGCCAAGTATGAATCTCTAGTACAAGGGTTAAAGAAATCCATGGACCTAAACGTCCAAGAATTAAAGGTTTTTGGAGACTCCAAAATCATTTTCAAACAAGTAAGGAATACTATACATTTCAATTCTCCACACCTAAATAATTACCAACAGGAAGTACACAAGTTAATAGAGCATTTTGAAGTTTTCAACATTACAACAATTCCTAGAGCAAAGAACATTCTTGTTGATTCTCTGGGCACTACTGCTTCAAGGTTATTTCCTCTTGAGGATTATGAAGCCTCTCGGTTCACTGTAGAAATTCTCTAAAAACCCCCAGTACCCAACAATATTTCTAATTGGAAGGCTTTTGAAGGAGACGAGACGATTATAAATTTTCTGACCAATCAAGATAATTTTAGAGACTTGGCCATTGCTAATGAAATATTCCAAGAACAATCAATGGAAACCAACCCTCATACAAACCATCCTATTGAAAAATCAAAGTCTCACACGATACCGAAGGGGATAGCTAATTTAGAAAATATATTTGAACTAAAGGAAAATTTTAAGGGGTCAAAAAATGCGAAGACCAGTAGTTCATGTCCCATGCACAAAATTATAAATCTTGGAATCCCAGAAAACCCAAGAAACGTAAGCCTCATCAATACAATATCTAAAGAGGAAAGAAAGGCCTATCTCAAACTCTTCGGACAGTATCAAGATTTCTTTGCGTGGTTCTACCGAGATCTAAAAAATTATGATACCCATATCATTCAACACGCTATCACATTAAAACCTGAGATGAAACTCTTCCAGCAGAAGCTCTGAAAGTATCACTCTTCCCTGGAAACTCTCATGTGTCAAGAGTTAAAGAAACTATTAGATGCCAAAATTATCTTCCAGGTTAGACACTCTACATGGATAACAAATGTGGTTCATGTAAGGAAAAATTCTAGGGAGATTCGACTCTGCGTAGAATTTAGAAATCTTAATAGAGATTCAGAAAAGGACAACAATCCAGTCCCACTGATGGAGCAACTCCTACAGATCATGTCTAGTTCTAAAATTTTCTCCTTACTAGACCATTTCTTGGGTTACAACCAGGTTCTAGTTTCAGAAGAACACCTCTTGAAAACTACCTTCTGAACCAAGTGGGGAACCTTCCCTTACAAGCGCATGCCCTTTGGGTTAATAAACGCAGGAGGGAATTTCCACAGGGCCATGGACATAGCATTTTGAGGAATATTCAACAAGTGAGCATTAGTCTACTTAGACGACATGACTGTGTATTCAAAGAATTGAGAATATTACATCCAACACTTAACCCAGATTTTCGAAAAGTGTAGGTAATATGACATATCCTTAAACCCTAGGAAAACTATTTTCGGTGTCTAGGAAGGAAATTTGTTAGGAAACATCATATCTCAATCTAACATTCGCATAGAACTAGAAATAATTAAGGCTATAGATCATCTTCCATTACCTCACAAAAAAAAATATATGCACCCCCAGTTTCATGAAAACTATCAAACCCCTACAAAAATGATTCATAAGGATGATGAATTTAAGTCGGATGATGAACGAAAGAATGATTTCAACAATATTAAAACTACAATCTCTCAAGCCCCAGTGTTGTGAAGTCTTGATTTCAACATATATTGTTTCCTCTATAATTTCACCTCCGACCAATCGTTAGCCGCAGTATTAACTCAGAAGGACAATAATAAGAATGAGGCTCTAGTATCATTCATGAGCACTAACCTCCAAGGTGTCAAACTAAGTTACCCTGCTATAGATAAAAAACCCTATGTAGTATACAAGGGAGTCTAACACTTTAGATCTTACATCCTCAAGAACCACACCAAAGTGATTGTGCCTCAACCTGTAGTTCGATCCCTATTTAATCAACAGGATATGGGAAAAAGAAGAGGAAATTGAATGGCAGTGGTCCAAGAATTTGATCTAGATATAAAACCTGCTAAACTTGTTAAGAGACAAAGGTTATGTAAGCTAGTAGTAGAAAGTAAAGACCAAGTAAATGAAGACTCCAGATGGGAGAATGATATGGAATTATGGTGTGGGGAAGCTTCATACATTTCCCTAGGACAAGATTCTTGGTATGAGAAATTGACTTATCTCCTACATCATGGGACTTGCCCGGAAAAACTAAACCCTGGGGAAAGGAGATCTCTCAGGTTAAAGTCCCCACAATAACGCCTCGTAAATTTGGTACTCTTCTGGGTTAATTACGATGGAGTACTCTTAAGATGTCTTGAATGTGAAGATGAAGACAAGGTTATGAAGGAGATCCATGATGGTCCTGCAGGTGGACATATCACAGGAGACACTACTTCTCATAAAATATTGAGAGCTTTCTATTATTAGCCCACTTTGTTCAAGGACGTCGACACATACGCTAGAAACTGTAAAACTTGTCAAATAAGCATTGGGAGGGAGAAGAGAGAAACGATTCCACTCCAATTGATGACCAGTTTTAGGCCTTTTGAGAAATGGGGATTAGATATCATAGGGGAAATTACACCAAGTTCTTCAAAACAACATAAGTACATACTTACTTCCACTGATTATTTCACAAAATGGGCTAAAACCATTCCTCTGACTCATGGAAACGAGAAGGTGGTAATCCAATTCATAGAACAACAATTAATCACAAGGTTTGGTGTCCCTTATGTCCTTGTTTTTTATAATGCAACTTAATTTTCTTCCACCCTATTAACAAAGTTCTCTCTAGACAAAGGAATCATAATTAATTACTCCACAAACTATTATCCACAGGGAAATGGGGTAGTATAATCAACTAATAAGAACTTAGTAAGGATATTAAAGAGAATAGTTGCAAAAAACCAGAGGAATTTTCATAATTCACTCCATAGCGCTTTATGGGAAGATATAATTAGACCCAAGGAAGTTATAGGGAATTCCCCATACTTTCTGGTATACAGACAAGAAGCCATTCTCCTGAACAGGCTTTACTTTCCATCTCTTCAAATTTCCCAAGATTCCAGAGGAGAGCCCTCATCACTCATACAATAAAGAATTGACACCCTTCTCATGTTAGAAGAAAAAAGGGAGAAAGCCAAATCAAAGTTCATAGCCCATCAACAGATAGTTAAAAGGTGGTTCGATAAGAATAAGGCTAAAGAGAAGAATTTTGAAGTATGAGACCTAGTCCTAAAGTGGGACAAAGAAAATGAGCCTAAAGGAAAACATTCTAAGTTCCAGAATCTATGGCTCGACCCTTTCCAGGTGGTCAAGAAGATAGGGTCAGTCACATATCATCTGCAAAACATGAGGGGAGAATCTGACGCTCTCCCAGTGAATGGCCAAGCCCTGAAACAACATTTTCATTAATGTGTGTGTGTGTGTGTGTGTGTGTGTGTGTGTGTGTGTGTTTATTTTTGATGCATTGATTTATCTTTTTTGCATTTTTACTTCTTCTTTTTTGCGATCATTCTTCATCGATTTGAAAGATTGTGTTCAGCAAGACAATGGTTGACCTCAAATCATGTGACATAGAGAACTCTCTTCCTAACTCGTCGCTCACATACAAACACAAGAAATGTTGAGGGACCTGCGTTTACTTCAAGGGATTATCTATATAACCTATGTAGATGAACAACTTTGGAGAAATGAAGAAGTGTCTGCTTAGTGTTCTAGTAAAATATATTAAGGTAAAGAAGGTAATATGGAAGGGACTACATGCACCTCCAAAATAGAGCCAGTAAATTTCACCTTAACCATCTCATTTTTGCAAATAACTAACGTCCTCCTCTCCTGCTCTCTCAGTGAATTATATCGAAGTAAAATCCATCTATATCAAATGAGTGCATAGTAGGAGCGGGTATGCATATATCTTTGTCGGGGCTATGGATGATCATTGGAAGTGGAGAAAGGTCTGTGACATCAAGGTGACTTCGTCGGGGCTATGGACACTTGCTAAGAATGGAGAAACACCGTAGAAAATTAATGAGGGTAACCAAAAGGCCTAGCACCAATTAATTCTCTACTAGACTCTTGTTAAAAAGGGTGTGAGTCAAGGTTACATAAAAATAAGGTGGAACAAAGATTAAAAACCCCACAGGAAGGCCCAGATGCATCAACTGGGGAAATTCCAAATGCAAGGGTAAAAGAAGCTCTAATGAAAACCAGTTAAGTTCCTAATCATCTTTTGCATCATCCGAGCTCGAGGAATGAACAAAGTTTCTTCTTTTTCCTAGTAAGTTTCCATTTGTTGAGCCCTCAACACACCCTAAAAATCCTATGTCAATTTTCCACTTTTTTGGTACCAGTTTAATTTTTGCACGGTCTGAATTCGATTTTCTTTTGATAAATGTTTTGACTTTGCTTGTTCTCTTAACACTCATTAGATATTCAGGAATTTTTTACCTAATGAAAATCCATGAATTAAAAATGCCTAACACTTAAGTAATAAATGAATAGCTAAAACACTTCACCCAATGCACTTGAGATTTGGCATCGGAAGGACTTAAGAGGTGGAAAGCAAACAGTCGAAAAGCCTCAATCGCCAAGCGTCGATATTCATTGGTGTCGATGAAAGGGAATTTTTGTTTCACAAAAAGTATCACACATGACCTCTCTGATAGCCGATTCCCTTCCGCATCGATGAAAGTCGAAGGGTTAAACGTGAAGGAAGGAGGAAACGATATCGCCGATTGTCGATACCTGATGTGCTTTTCAGAATCAGGAAAAAGCCGAATCGTGACGAATATCTCAACCATGCTAAAGATTTTTCCCCAATCAGTGATTCCCGAAGCATTTCAGCATCGACGAATTTTTGAAGATGCAAACCCAAAGAAAATACGTGATAGTTTTATCCCCGATCGTTGATCCCTGATACCTTTTCAGCATCGGTGAAACCAGGTTTATTTTATAATGCACAACTTGAAGAAAGCCCCGACTCCGAATATTATGTGTGAAAAAATCTCTAGTATTTAATGCCATGTGTCTTTACCTGATTGAGAAACCATATGGCCTAGATCAACCTCGAGTCATTTTTTGGTTCCTCAGGTCCAAGTCACACCTTTGAGTTAGTTTCCCACATCTACACTGTACGATGAATTTGATCGGTGTTCGGGGTTTTCGATGAAAGGATATCAATGATAACATCTATAGCACTTCACCGATCCCCGATCCACCCACTGAGAAGGCAACACGTTGGGACATTTTAGCGCTAGATACGATTAGATTCTGAGCTTTTAAGAGTTTAATCAATGCCAAATCTCACATTAATTGCTACTTCATGTGTGAATAAAAAAAACCATTTGAAATCACCAATAGAGAACATCACCCTCCATTCCTCTGCCATCAACCCATGATGAATTTAATTTGCAAAGATTCGGTGGTATATTTGTTTGAATTCCACTCATCACCCAGATTAAATGGTTGGTATGATGCAGTAGGATATTCCCCGTTTAAATTCCCTTGGGCCATTTTCAATGAAACCATTATGTGCAAAGGAGTTTCAGAGCATACAGAGGAGCAAGACAAGAATTTCAAAATCTTCGAAGATCATGTGAGTATCAAAAAACCAGGTTTAGCAAGTGTTACAGGTATGTACCAATCTAGATTTTTGGTGTTTTCACTTAATGTATAAATTTTCTTTTTCTCTGCATGCAGGCCCTAAAGGATTGATTTTGATTTCAGGAACAATGCCTCCAAGAAAGAAAACCACTAGGCGATCACCGAGGGCACCCAAGATGAAAGAACCAGAGTAAGGAGAAGACTCTTCTCCATAGGCATTAAAATAATTAGAATTTTCTCTAAGACCAAAACCGGTGATTAAAACATCCACAAAGAAGGATTTCATTCAACCTTTGCCCTTCAGAGACACAAATTCTAGCATAGGGACCAAGGCATAACTCCCACATTGGGGAGAAATCTTTAAGAAGATAAGCTAGGAGGAATTCCCTGAATACACCCCACACAGTGACCCGGATGTGAGAGCGCTCGACAATCAAGTATTCCTGAATATCTGACGGTCGTACCTACATATGATAGCAAGTATAACCTCGATGTTTCTGTGCATAGAGCTACTGCAATGGATCATCAAAAACATGGAAACACATAAGTGCCTAATCAACAATGAGAATGGAGAGTGTGTCGGAGTTTTCCTTCTGGTGGAGGTCTAGAAGTAATAAAAGCTGAGAGACTAGTAGGAGCGATTGAATACTGATTTCGTGGTGAAATTATACGATCACCATTAAACCAATCAGGTAATGGCCTCATGGTGGCGAGACTAGAAGAAGTTCACCAACTGGACCTTCGGCTGGTACCAAACAACTAGCCTAAGAGATCCATACATCTGCCTAATGGAACTCATATGTCGTTTTTATGGGGAGAAAGACTGCTCCATTTTTTCGAAGGCATGGATGCCTCTAGCATACATAGTATCTATCTCTGGGAGCATCTTCCATTTCAGAGACCTCATTTCCAAACAGCTGAGCATATGCATACAACAAGCTCAGACATCGAAAGAAGGCGAAACTCTAGCTTTCTACATGGCACTGTACTTGCTAGATGTCATATGTGCCTGAAACGTCTTCACCAGTATGAACCTAAGTTGGCATGTTGTATAGCTCCCAATCCATGTATATTTCGGTGTCTTATGGGAGAACAGGTACAAAAAATCCTACTCCTTCATCTGCGATGAATTCATCGCACGCATTCATTTTAGTCTTTTCAAGAAACAATGTCCAAGACTATAGGATGCGGCCAAAAAGATGATATCAAAGGTTGGCCACTACTATTTGGATGAGCACGATACCTACATCTGGGTATTTGGGGCCACTAGATCACCTCATCTACTACCAACACATGTCCTCGACCATCTGGTTGTGGGGGAAATCTACTACCAGACCATCCTGCAAGGTTACAATGCTACCCTGGTGAAAGATAAGAAATGGGCATTTATACCTTATGGATTCCATATATGTTTCTACCTAGTAAAAGACATCGCTCAAGCTAAGTAGGAAGGACTGAGCCAATTGGAGTTCAGATTTCTGGTTGGACGTTTCCTCCAGTACAACCCAAATTGTCTAGTCTTGAAGCCTGCATCTCAAGTGTCGTCTTGCTAGCCATACTCCCACAACAAGTTTGAAGATGAGGTCTTCATGGAAAATTCTCAGGATTGGGATGAATTCATTTCAACAACGGGAAACCCTAAGATGACCAGGTTCAAATCCATGAGTCTGGATGAAAAGGAAACATGTTAAGCCCTAAATAGTGGCTTGATACCCCTTAATTGGGGCACATTATATTAGTAATTTCATTTTTTTTATGTCAGCTTTAGGCTATTAGTTGTAATTTTACCTCCTAGTCTCCTATATATACCAAGGAGACATTTTCATTTTGAATAATCTTGTAATTGAACATTTATGTGGGCATAAGGAGGTTGTCCCCTTGAAGAGGCTTATTATCTGAATTTATCTCTCTTTCAAGGCATTGAGTACTTATTCAGATGTTTTTATATGCTATATTGATATTTGGTTCCTAACATATGGTATCAGAGCTCAAGGTCTTGAGGTTTCGCTGCTACAACTGAGACACCTTGGAATTTTTGCCATAATTGTTTTTCTACAATGTTTCACAAGGAACGACTTGGTAGATATTTAGTATATGGATCAAGGTACTTTGGGTTAAAATTTCAGCTCTTGAGGCATTGTAATTTCAGAAATACAACCTGTGCACGATAGGGTTCTGGAATCATCCATAAATGAGTCATTGTGGAATTTTCGCTATAAATTTTTTTTTGTAACATTTCAAACCCTAAATTCTAGAGGAAATTCATAAAAATTAGTAATATATCTATGGTAAAAACTTCATCTTCTGGGTCATCTTACATTTGTATATACACCCTATGGGATATAGGGTATCTGAATAGTCTGAAGCATGTGTTCTACGTAAAATGATCATAACTTCTTCCTGGAGTATCCAAATTGTGTGAGACTGGTTTCATTGGATAGTGGACAGTCCTTAGTATCTCTGGTGCAAGTTTCAAAATTTAATATCAATAATTTTGTGTGGGGAACGTTATACACGGGATATCTCTTGGAAAGGATAAAAATCAACAAATTGTGTGGAATTTACCGTAAATTCCATTGGCACATCCAATTGTGATTAGACCTGTAGAATTGCAGAGAAGAAATATCAGAGAACTACAAAAAAATAAATTTTCATACCCAGAAGGGCCAAAACTTTGGATATACAATAGAAGACAGAATGTCTAGCAGAACCACCTCAAAATCAAGGGTCAAAAGTGATACTTGGACAACATGCCACCCAAAAAGGGAACTTCTAGACCAAATAAGCTTCCAGATAGTTCTACTTGGACTCTTGATGAAGGTGAAGAAATGTTTAGGGACATAAATTATTTACAAAAGAAGACAATAACAAAATATGAACTACAAGATATGGAAGCTAAGTTGGAGGCAATAAATACTAAGATGGATGTTTTAAAAGAGGATATCATGGAAGGATTGAAAAATTTCCTAATAGAGAGGACACCTGAAAGTGAAAATATATCCCATGAAATT
>JZKD02S1754119.1:68677-89888 GCA_000966675.3 Picea glauca
CCTACTACAAATGAGAGCAACCGCTCAAGATCTGTTTACAATATCTAAGTGTGCTTCCTCTTAACTATTACATTAATGTTTCAAAACATTTCAAAAAATGTGCGCTGGTGCTTTCCAGATCTCTTCTGTCTTCACACTCGCTTGTTTCTTATGATGCTCCTACATCATACTCCCTTGCTTGAAAATTTTTCATGGACTCCTGTTCATGAGCTCTTGCACTGTCTGTCCATGCCTCTGAATGTCTGCTTCATTCTCCCAGTTGGCATATTCAACTGGATGTCCCTTCCATATGATCAAGTATTCAAGATACTATTTTCTCCTTGTCCTCTTGCTGACCCTCTTGTTCAGTATACTCTCCATCTGTGGATTTTCAGCTAAAGGCAATTGTTTAGCCCACTGAACCTCTGTCTGTTCATTGTCTGATCCTACTTATTCATGTTTGTAAGGGTACAAATATGAGATTTTGAATATCGGTGAAATTCCTATCCCATCTGATAATTCAATCTCATATGCATTTACCCCAAATTTCCTTATGATCTTGCATGGCCTATTCTTTTTCATTTTCAGTTTGTTATATGTTCCCTTTGGGAACCTTTCCTTTCTCAGGTTTGCAAGAATCAAATCACCAGCTTTGAACTAAAGTTGTCACTTGTGTTGATATTCTCTGTGCTTATACTCCTGTCTTGAATTATGTAATTGCTCCTTCACTTGGTTGTGAAGTTCCTTCATTGCCTCTGCAAAATATTCTTCACTAGCACTTCTAGTTTCATCCTGTTATGAATATTTCAGTTCAGAAACTCCCATGGTTTGCATTCCATAAACAATTTGAAATGTACTCAGCCCCATGCTTCTATTGATCGAATCATTGTAAGAAAATTCCACCTGTGACAGAATGTGATCCCACTGACTGTGGTGTTCAGTCACTAGGCTCCTTAGTAGATCTCCCAAACTTCTATTTACAAATTGTATTTGCCCATCCATCTAAGGATGATATACTAAGCTAAATGACAAACTCGTCCCCAAATTCTTCCATAAATTCCTCCAAAAATGTCCAATGAACTTGGTGTCTCGATCCAAAACTATACTCCTGGCTAAGCCGTGAAGTCTGACAACTTCTTTGAAAAACAGGTTCGCAGTGTGAGTTGCGTCACTGGTTTTTTGACATGGTATAAAGTGTGTCATTTTCGGAAATTTTTCCACTACCACAAAGATCAAATCAAACCCTCTTTGCATTCTTGGCAATCCCAACACAAAATCCATGCTTACTACATCCCACGGCCTCTCTGGTATGGGTAATAGCTGATATAATCCTGTGTTTTGTTTCCTTCCCTTTGCGTGTTGATAAATTTTACATCTGTCCACAAACCTTTTGACATTTTCTCTCATCCCTGGCCAAAAATATGAGCCATTCAACTTCGAGAATGTCTTATCATGATCGAAATGTCTGGCTAATCCTCCATTGTGTTTTTCTTTCAGTATATTCTCCCTCATGGAGCATTTTGGAATACACAATTGATTGCCTCTGAATAATAATCCATCCTAGATCATATATTCATTCCATTGACTTCTATCTCTGAGAATTGGATTCGCAGATGCCTCATACGCCTCTTCGAAATATGGATCATTTCTGTGCATGTCCCTGAGGTTATCAAAACCTAAAGTTTTGACTCTAAATTCCTGCATCAACAAACATTTCCTGCTCAAAGCATGAACAACTTTGTTAGCAGTTCCAGAAATATGTTTAATTACAAAAGTAAAATTTTGCATGTATTTAACCCATTTAACATGTCTTTGGTTCATCTTTCTCTGTTGAGTTACAAATTTTAAGGCGTGATTATCACTGTACAAAACAAACTCTTTAGGAACAAAATAGTGCCTCCACTTCTTCAATGCCTGTATGACCGCATAAAATTCCTTATCATACGTGGAGTACTTCACTTTCGCTTCATTTAGTTTCTCACTGAAGTATGTGATTGGTCTATCATCTTGGCTTAAGACTGCTCCAATTGCAAATCCACTTGCATCACATTTGACTTGAAATGTCTTGTTGAAATATGGAAACACTAAAATTGGTTGTTCAGTAATCTTCCCTTTCAATAAATTGAAACTTTTCTCTGCTTCTTTCATCCAGTGAAAAGATCTATGTCTTTTCTTCACCGTGTCCATCATCGGTGCGCTAATTCCACTGAAATTTCTGATAAATTTTCTTTAGAAACTAGCCAATCCATGAAATCTTCTTACTTCAAAGATACTCTTTGGCAATGGCCAATTCTTAATCACCTCCACTTTATCTGGAGCCATTTTCAACTTATCTGCAAAAATAACAAAACCCAAATAGATGAGCTCTGTCTTCATGAATGAGGATTTCTTCATTATTATCAGCAGCTTCTCTTGATGTAGCCTCTTCATCACTGTAGCCAAATGTTTTAGATGCTCTACCTCTATTTTACTGAAAAATCAGTATGTCATCAAGATACACAATGACAAATTTTTCGATGAAATCCTTCAGGACTTCATTCATAAATCTCATGAAGGTACTTGGCACATTTGTTAAGCCAAACGGCATAACAAACCATTTGTACAACCCTTCATTAGTCTTGAAGGTTGTCTTCCATTCATCACCTTCTCTCACAGGAATCTAATGATATCCACTTTTCAAATCAATCTTCAAAAAAAAAATTGCTCCACTCAAACAATCCATCAAATCATCCATCCTTGGCAATGGAAATCTATACCTGATGGTAATTTTGTTAATTTCCCTTGAGTCTATACACATCCTCCAGCCTCCATCTTTCTTTGGACTGAGCACTGTTGGAACATCACATGGAATCAAGCTTTCTCTAACCAATCCCTT
Organism: Picea glauca; assembly: GCA_000966675.3. Classification (NCBI taxonomy): domain Eukaryota; kingdom Viridiplantae; phylum Streptophyta; class Pinopsida; order Pinales; family Pinaceae; genus Picea; species Picea glauca. Next base: position 71,532 of record JZKD02S1754119.1, read on the forward strand.
GTCCATTAAGTCTTGGACTTGTCTTTTGACCTCTTCATTCTCCTGCGGCATCAATCTGTACATTTCTTTGTTTGGTAAACTAGCTCCAAGTATAAGATCGATGTGATGACTTATACTCCTGATAGGTGGTAACGAACGAGGTATTTCGTCCACTACTATATCAACAAATTATTCCAGTAGCTGTTGTATTTCCTCTGGTAAATCATCCACTCTTGTACTGGTTAAAACAATTCTAGGCTTTCTAACCACAATTAATTGTGTATCTTCCTTCTTCTTAACCTCCTTAAGAAGTTCCTTCCCACTCATGAGAAGTATTGTGTTTCTTACCTCTGTTGTGACTTCTTTATCCTTGATTGGCAACAACATGTTAGTTCTTCCATTCTTCTCTAGGGTGTATGTGTTCTTTCTCCCATCGTGAATCAAATTCCTATCATATTTCCACGGTCTACCCAGCAATAGATGACAAACATCCATGGGAATGACATCACACAATATCTTATCGTTATATCCCCCTATTTTAAATTCAACTAAACATTGTTTAGTGACATTTACCTGATGTCCTTCTGTAGCCATGAAACTCTATATGGGCTTGGATGTTCAATAGTCTCCAACTCCACATTTTATACCATCTCTGTAGAAATGAGATTGTTTGTGCTACCACTATCCATGATGACCTTGCATACCCTGTCTTTGGTCTTGCAAGCAATCCGAAAAAGTCTTTTCCTTTGGAATGGATTTTCTACTTTCTTCTCTGGTGTTAAGAGAACTTTCCTCATCATCAGTGATATTCCACCTTCAGCATCTTCTGCCTCAACATTCCATCCATATGATTTGGAGATGTGAGTTTCACCACCTTCTTTCTTCTTGTCTGGACATTCATAGGATTTGTGTCCATTCTTTCCACAGGTAAAGAATTTTATTTCTCCACCTTGGCCTCTTCCTCTTCCTCTGGCATGAGGAAAAGTGTTCCTATCGTCATACTGACCTCTTTGTGAGATTCCTCTCCTCTCAATTTGAGGTTGAGGTTTCCTTCCCTCTTCTTTAAGCTTCTGAGTCCTGTCTTGGGAAACTTCCTTGCCTCTATCTCAGTTTCTACTTTGGCTTCTATGACCTTGATTTCAGCTCAACTTCTCTTTAGCCTTCAGATCCATCTGATAAGCATCTTCCATTGTTCGGATGGTCATCATGCTCATCTCATCTTGAATGTCATATCTCAAACCATTCATATACTTGGAAACCTTTTCATCATCACTTTCTTGATGACTTGCCCTGATGTTTAGCTTGTAGAACTTTTTAGTGTACTCCTTCACTGACATCAGCTTCTGTCTCAAATTTTTCATTCTTCAAAATAGAGTAATTTAGTAATCCCTGGGATTGAATTTCGCCTTCATCTTTGTGACCATTCTATCCAAACTCTTGATTTTTTGCTTACCTTTGCAGTGTCTATCAGCTTGTAGTTCATCCCACCACAATGTTGCATGTCCTTTAAGTCTTGTGACAACATGTTTGACCTTTTTTTCTTCCTCAACATCTTCATAGTCAAAATACATGTCCAGAGCTCTAATCCAGTCTAGAAGCTCTTCAACATCCAGGTTTCCCTCATATACTAGAATGTCCATTTTTTCCTTGTCACTCATCCTTGCAACAGCCTTGAGTAGGCATTCATTTGTTGCATCCTCTGCTGCAACTTCTTCTCCTCCATGTCCAGCTTCATATTCACTTTCAGACTCACTGATATCTCCAGCACCAATTGCACACCTCTGCGCTATTTCCATGGAATCAAGCCTGGAACATGGTTCACTCATCTCTCTTTCCCCTGGAGGCTAATGTAATTGTCTACCCCTCCTTCTTGGAATTTCCCTTTCCTCTGGTGGATTGGGTGTTTGCCTGTCTCTTCCTCTCAGCAACATAGCTGTAGAATTCCTCTTTTCCCTGCTACAGAAAGAAAAGAAATTTTTCTATGCTCTGATACCACAACTGACGCAGACCCCTCCCCAGACCCATAGGTCAAGATCCACACAGGATATTTTCTTTTTGGCTCCTGAGAGCTCAACTGGATCTTTTATTTCCCTTTCGAGAAATATACCCACAACAACACCTTGAGGGAATTCCTCCTTTATTTCGAGATATCATATTTCACAATTTTGCAAATCCCGAGGTCGAGCACCTTACCTCTTCGACCTCCAAAACCTGAAATACTTAAATACTTGAACCTTCTTGATGTCAATTTTGGATTTTTGGCTTTCAAAAATTTGGGAGTTGCGATGTCGTGAAACTCTACTCCTCGACTCCCGAAATCCTAAAATTTTGAAACAGTACATCACCTTGTTGTTTCACAAACTCGACGGGAAGTCTCCTGTCCTTCCAAGTGTCGCCTCCTCTTCATTTTTGGCTTTCTCCCCTACTGTGTCCCGATCTCTCTCTCTCGATACTTCCAAAATCCTGAACTCCAACCTTCCACTTCTCCGCTCTACACTGATGAGAATCCTTTCGGACTTTGGGTACTTGATGTGTCAAGACCCAAACTTGCAACTCAAACTTCTGAAGTCTGAACTCCGAAATGATCTAATGGCCCCAGAAATCTTGATCAACGGTTGAAGATAGCCTAGGATATCCAAAGGATGGCTCTGTCCTGACTGTTATTCCTCTCACAGCTTCTGCAGATCCAATGATCCCCGCTGTTTCGGGATTCTCCTCGAAGAATTTCAACCATCCAAACATTTCCTCAAAGAACTTCTGATCTAAGTCACCTCGGTAATCCTCCTCACTATGAATTGGCCTCTGCATGATGAACAAAACCCCTCCTCTCCTCTTCACACCTTGAAGACGCTAATTCTCCTGAGCCTCCTTTCACTAACTCAAATCTCCTATGAGATTTCTGCACGCACTCCTTGCGGCACCCTTCAAATACGTCTAAGTATTTGAATCCTTTAACTCTGTGCAACTCCTTTTGACAACAGTCTTCAACCCTATCCTTGGTTGACAAGTTATGAACTTTCAACCAGCCTACACACACCTTGCACGGCTTATGTGTTTGACTTACACTTGAGAAAAAAATGAGAACAACAGTATCCCTCCTGATCTTTCAGAGATGAACTCTGAACCCGTCAATGCACTCCTTGCAGACACTCCATTGGACTCCTTGCAGGAACTTTGACTCAAGAAGAGAAACAATTGAAGCTCATTTCCTTAATCTCTCAGACTTCAAATACCAAACATGAAATCATACATACATAGCATAAAAGAAAATCTACAACAGAAAGAGTAAAAACAACCATGAGCATAACATTCAACATGTATACACAAAAATTATTTGAACACCATGAGTCTAAATCAAAGCTTCATATATAAATCTCATAACTTCTGTACATGGGTTCTTCTACACAACTCTCTGCTTCTTCTCCTCTATGCTCTCTTCAACATAGATGATTTTAGGGGCTAAATTTCACTCATGGGCTAATTTTCCACGGTTTTTCCAAAAATGAGATTCGCTATTTTAAAAATGATTCACCAAAATTCTATAGGATAAAATTATTTTACCTTAAAAATCGCCAAAATTTTATAAAAACTATATAAAATCTTTAGAAATTTGAATATTTTTACAAAAATATCGCCAAACATTTATAGTTGGCATATGAAGGATTAGTAGGATTCCCCAAGGTTTCTACATTTTAAAATAAATTTCCATCCTTAAAATCATCCCTGCTCTTCAATTGATAATGTTAATGTTACAAATGATACAAGATGAGGGTGTCTATAATCATTTTTCCCTCCTACGCTCTAAATTGTTTAATCTGCATTTAAATCTACCTACTTACATTAATTATGTATAAATGCCTTCACCTACTATAGATGAGAGAAACTGCTCAAGATCTGTTTACAATATCTAAGTGTGCTTCCTCTTAACTATTACATTAATGTTTCAAAACATTTCAAAAAATGTGCGCTGGTGCTTTCCAGCTGTCTTCCATCTTCACGCTCGCTTGCTTCTTACGATGCTCTTGCATCAAATATTAGTATATTTGCAGGTAATTCTATTCTAGATGGATAGTACATGTTATGCCATTTCTGGTGATATGTGAAACGTCAAATAACTCTTCACTGTTAGCGAGTTATGGCCTTATGAGGTTGGAGAACCTTCATGAGTTATCTAGAATCCCCTAGAAGGTAAAAGAATTCAAACTATTCTAGAAACTCCTAGAACAAGTTGAATAGTCATAATGGGTGAGGAGTTAGTCATGGGTTAAGTTGTTGCAATAAGAAAATAATTAAAATTAAATTATTTGCAACTATAAGTGGAGATTTTGCTATTTATGTATAAAATGATTATAAGTGGACAAGTGGTTAGAAGTGGGTTAACCCTAAAAAGAAGGAAGTTAGGTTATGTTGGTTAGAATGCAACCCTTTGAGGAAGCTACATGCAAGTATAAATAAGAGAGAAAGGCTCTCCTATTAGCACTTATTGAGCACATTGAATATCTATTATTGTGTAAGGTTTATTTTAGGTACTCATTGATACATCTGAAGTTACGCAAGCATGAGGTAGCACAGAGGGTTGACGACGAAAGTGTCAGAATTGTAGAAATACTAAAAAACCCTAGTTTTTGAGGTGCACATGGACTACAGTGGAGAAGGTAATGTATGTACGTGGGATTTCATTATGACAAGGTGTGTACATGTGGGAAAAAACATGAAATATTCAGTTGCTAAGAGTGTCGGGTTCTCAGAGTCTAAAATAAAGCTACCATGAAGGTCTATAGTGATCAAGTACAATAGATATATCTACAGATTCAAAAGGTACGTCATATTCTCATGTGTAGTTGGATATTTTTTCTCCATGAGATATGGTTATGGGAGTTTGGGGTTTTTCCCTAGAGAGGGTGTTGGATGTATGGAACTTATGGTGTGAGTTAGATATACATAAATACAACACTGGTATGTTGGTATTATTTATTGGTTCATCTTGTTGGTTCAAGTGTTGAGACATAGTTATATTTCTTGGTACATGGTTGAGGGTTTTGGCTATGAAGTGGTTGTGAAGTTGTTTGTATGGTGTGGGGTTGCATATAAGTAATGGTTTGATGTCTAGTCCATGTGATGATTATTACACTTGTTCATGATTGTACACACATGTTTGGCACATGACAAGAGAGACATATATGCATTTGGTTAAGGAATGTATAAGATGATGTATGAACAAGGCACAACTACAAATAATGCATAATGACATGTTGCAGGTTGATGTGACAGAGTTAGAAAAGTGTTTAAAATTTCATAAAAGGTGAAAAACCTAGCTTACTGAAGGTGTACGCAGGTTGCAGTATAGACAGGTTGTGTACATACGCAGAATACTGTATAGACATGACACGTACATACATGAGATGAAACACATATAGGTCACGTACCTATTTAGTTTTGTTGGTACAGACTAATTACAAGTACATGTTGGTTACAGGTCAATGGAATAGGTTTTTTACAGGTTTTTGGTATAGGTTGGTATAGTTTTATAGTGGTATATCTCACAGTGACTATTGGACAGTTGTTTCATTGTTTGACACTTACATTTTAGGGCAACAGGGTGGGGCAAGGATAGGTGGTTTTAGCCACCTTCCATTTGTATTCGGAGAACATAGGGGGTTGTATCCTCCTTCTGGTGGTAGCCAGAGAATAAGGGGGTTGGAGCTTCCCTCGGGTTGGAGCTTCCCTTAGGTTGTAGATTGAAAATATACGGCTTCAGAGCCTCCTTCCATTTGCAGTTGAATAACAAAGAAAGTTGGTGCTTCCATTGAATGTAATTCTTAAAGAAATATAAGAAAAAAAAGTTGTGGTTTTCTCCCGCATTGAGTTTCCACGTAAAAATATCGGTGTACTATGTATGCGTATGATTGTTCATTGTTCATGGTTTATTTACTCTACACTTGTTGAATGATAATGGTATATTGATCATAAATATAAATATCACTTACAAATTGTGGTTAAAAGGATAAAAAATCTATATTATTGATTCACCCCCCTCTTAGTTATACAACAATTGGTTTAAAAGAAAGTTCTTTCAGTAATCAGTTTAACCACTAAATGTTAGATCATGGAGAGAAAAAATATGTATAAAAATCGAATACCATAGTTTTATGGAAAAAACTATGCATTCTAAAGCAAAAGGATGAAAACATATGTACAAGCACAAGGACTTAAGGTTTGGAAATTAGTTGTAGATGGATATAAAGAACAAACAATTCCGCCAAAAAATGAAAATGGAAGGAAAATCAGTCTAAATAATTCAAAAGCCAAAAATGGACTTATAAATGGTCTTAGTGATTCGGTATATGTCAAAGTTATGCATTGCAACTTTGCAAAGGAAATTTGGGACAAACTTCAGAATGTTTATGAGGGAGATGCAAAAGTCAAGGAAAAACATCTTCAAACTTAGAGAGGTCAATTTGAACAACTAAAGATGAAGGAAGATGAGAATATTGTAGCTTACTTCTTACGAGTTGAAGAAACAATGAATGAAATTAGAGGATTGGGAGAAGAAGTTGATGAATTTGTGATTGTTCAAAAGGCACTAAGATATCTTCCAATGAATTTAGGATATGCAAAATTTAAAGGAGCCAAACTTCAAACATTTAGAGCCAAGTTCGAACAATTGAAGATGAATGAATATTAAAACATTGCCTACTAATTTATAGGAGTTGATGAGACATTCAATGCCATTAAAGGTTTGGGAGAAGAGATGAAGGAAATAATCATTGTTCAAAAAGTGTTGAGGTCTCTACCTATGAGATATGAACCAAATATTTCATCTCTAGAAGAAAGAGAAGATATAGACACCTTGAGAATGGATGAGCTACATGGGATACTTATCTCTTATGAAATGAGAACATAATAGGAGGACTTGGTTGTTAGCACTGAAAGTCATACTTTGATTGCTAAAGTGTAACCTCAACACCCATCAAAATGTAAAATATAATTTTGGTTTTGAATAGGTGGATCAACAAGATGGAGAAAGAAAGTGATAGGGCAGCAAATTGAAGATCAGTAGGCTACACCAATGGGCAATGGAGTCACAAACATTCTACTCATCGAAGGCACTAAAGCTGCTCAACAGAAAACAATATTATATGTTGATAGGTGGAAGAATGAAGAAGGAAAACATAAGATAGAATGTTCACTAAACATATATCCTCTCAATTTAATGAATCAACAAATACTTGAATATAAACAATGATTGGTGGGAAAAATACAGTAGATCCTCTGTTGCTTAGGAATCCATAAATCATTGGCATCCTTTGATCCTCAAATCTGCAATATATTCAAATAAGAATAAATATAAACAAAAGAATTACAATCTGAAATCACAGCTCTCATGAGTCTCCAATAGCAGTAATTCTTACAATCATAAAATGCTCACGGGCTTACAAATGAACACACATAGGAAAATTGTCTTCTCCTACTCTCCCTAGCTTCTCTTGGATCATGAATCCCCCTTCTCTAAGAGCTCTCCCCTTCCTTAAATAGAAAATATCATCCAAATAACCTTAGGAGGTCGAATCCCATATTTTCCATTGGATTCTAAGCCTTCGATATAGGTGGCAACAATCAAAGAGACAAAAATCCAACAAACTGCAATTTTCAAGAATTTGTTGGAAGTCATTAATAAATTGCTTCCACCTCATTGCATGAGGCCTTTGATGGATCTAAAACTTAGGTGTAGGTTTCCCTTGACATCTAACTAATCCTTGAGAATCCATTTGAATCCTCCTTGACAGGTGGAAACCTCCCAACAAGGTGAATATCCAAACCATGACTGCTATAGGAAATTACATAGCGCTGCTGTAAAACAGTTCTGCACATTCAGTAGTGCCACTTATATGTTTAATATATATCAAACCATAACACATTTTGAAAAAATGAGAGAGGTTTTTGTTATTTGGTATGTGATGAACAAAAACCTCCTCTAGGTTTCAAAAATACCTTCTAATTTGTTCATAATCCAAGTTTTATGTTAGTCACTCAAAACTGACAAAAGCGTCCTTGCAAAATAACTTTGCACAATTTGGTGTCTATCAAAATTTTGGTAGTGCCCGCCTGTGTGTCTACATGAAATTTGGTAGCGCACGCCTGTGTTTCTACATGAAATTTGGTAGTGCCATCATAATTTGTAGCTACATCACTTCAACATTGATAGATTTGGTAGCATCCGAAATGAAAATGGATTTGGTAACAACCTATAGAATTCATAGCACCGTCATTACACTGCTTAACATATTTGGTAGCATTTTAGGTAGTAAAATGGAAGACCATGCTATATAGACAATTCCATAGTGCCATGGAGCTATAGAATGTCTATGTTTTTCTATATGATGAGACTAAGCAAGAACTTTGAGATGATAGATGAAATCCTTTGTTTATCCTATTAGAGGTTATTTAGTTGCTTATGGAGAGGTAGGCCTCTTCTAGCTACAAATTCTTGTGTTAACATAGGCTCCATGGGGGATAGAGTCCTCCCTGTGAATATCTAAGAACTTTTGTAGTTTCATTACCTTATCCATTGGGTTGCTCCCAACCTTTAACCTCTTCAATCTTCTTTGATATGTGACCTTCAACCGAAACTAAATGCAAATGAAAACTGAAACTGACAAAAATGATGAAACCAATGCCTGCCCAAACAAACTTATTGCACACACCTACTCTAATTATTGGGGAAATGAGGAATTCAAATTACATGAAACAACCAATGAAGCCATTTCATTATTTTTTCAACAGTTTGAAGCTTTGAAATGTGCTTCCTTACGCACCAGAGATAATTCCTACTTGAAGGCACGTCAAAGAAACATTTGGCAATAGACATTCCATTGAAGAAATCAGTGAGCCTAATATCACTTGATGCTTGTAGATAGGATGCAAATGGATCCTGAAAAACAACATCAATGATTTCCCCTACGACATTGCTTTATGTAAAAAGGAAAAGTACTGCATTAGGTCCTTCCTCCACTGTGCTTGGTTGTTGCATTGCTTGCTGATTTTCTGATTCATTCTCAATGCATATGGCCTTGGTCCACTCTTGGTCATGAGGTGTATTAGGAAAAAGACTTAGTGCTGCTTGTATTTCTTTAATTTCAACCTCTCTCATCTGCTCACATGGAATTTGATCTTAGCTTCTTGATGAAACTGAGCTTGTGTCTTCAAGAGGAATAGGGGGTTGATATGGCAGTTCATCATAATTATAAGTGCTTGGGAAACTACATTATTTTGTCTTATCTTCAGATTGTGATGGATATTCATCATATCTTGGCGTATGGTCCCAACTTCTCATTTTTTCAACTTCTAAACTTATATTAACATCTTTTTCTTCTTTTTCAGGAACAAAAATATGACATGAGGGTTGAAACAAGCTATTGTTGCTTTGATGGGAAGGGTACTTCTCTGATATAAGGTATTCAATAGAATATTCATGGAAATCATCTTCATAATCATCATACAAAGGTGAATCAATGACCATTTGACTATTAATGGCTGAGGGGATTAGTACAATAGCTGGGATAGTTGGTTGTTCAGGGAAAACATCCTCCTAGTCATCAAAACTTGGTAAATCATGGCACACTGGTTCATTAACAATAGGAGGGATTACAAAAACAACGGGTAAGCTATGAATTTGGTCATGACAAGCTGCAACATTATCCTCATGATGAAATAACTATAAAACTAAGATGACCTCTTGACTTAAAGAATCGAGAAACGGAGGAGAAAGGGAAATTATGGATTTCCTATATTGATCTTTATCTTGGGGACCTAGATTTTGACATGAATGATGCATTTGTTCTTAAAATTTAGGAAAATCATTATGAAACTCATCATCTAAGTATTGCTCTCTGCAGTCACCCCCTTCATCATCACTACAAGACGAATCACTTGTTGAATCTTGAATATATGATGCATACCCCTCACAGTAATTCTCAAAACGTCTTTCAGCTAGATAAATTATCTTGCAATGAGAATAAAAAACATCACGAAGGTCCTTCAAAGAGGGAATACTAGAAGCAGGGAGTGTTCTATACCATTGCCTCACATTTCCTTCCAATGAATACATGAACATTTTTATCAATATATCTTCATGATGGATTTCAAGTTGCTGCATCATTAACCTCCTCAACAGGGTTGTCATTCTCACCTTCATAAAATATGGGCAGCAGATCTTTCCATTCATCAATTTGAGGCACAGTATGTGGATAACCATCTATGGCTGAGAAATTGAGTGGGCAAAACCTCCTAGCTAGGATAGCCTTCATAGCCATTTAATTTGTCTCATTCTAGTGGTGTCACCAACAAATTCTGAACAATGGAGTCTCCATGGTGAATGTGCAGTCTTGGAGGTGTCCAAATTTAGTCACTGTCTAAATCTAGAGTTGTGCAGTGTCGTTCTTCCCAGGGAGATTTTCAATCTACTCAAATCCATCCTCAGCAGTGACACCAAAAAAGTTAGCACTGAAAGTCACACTTTGACTGCTAAAGTGTAAGCTCATCACCCATCAGAATGTAAAAGATAATTTTGATTTTGAATAGGTGGATCAACAAGATGGAGAAGGAAAGGGAGAGGGAAACAAACTACATATCAGTAGGTTACACCAATGGACAATGGAGTCACAAACATTCTACTCATCGAAGGAACTAAAGCTGTGCAACAAAAAATAAGATTATATGTTGATAGATGGAAGAATGAAGAAGGAAAACATAATATAGAATGTTCACTAAACATATATCCTCTCAATTTAATGAATCAACAAATGCTTGAATATAAACAATGACTGACGGGAAAAATACAGTAGATCCTCTGCTGCTTAGGGATCCATAAATCATTGGCGGCCTTTGATCCTCAAATCTACAATATATTCAAATAAGAAGAACCATTAAAAATAATAATTACAATCTGAAATCATAGCTCTCATAAGTCTCCAATAGCAGTAGTACTTACAATCATAAAATTCCCACAAGCTTATAAATGAACACACACAAGGAAATTGCCTGCTCCTACTCTCTTTAACCTCTCTTGGCTCATGAATCCCCATTATATAAGAGCTCTCTCCTTCCTTAAATAGAAAATATCATCCAAATAACCTTAGGAGGTCGAATCCCATCTCCTCCATTGGATTCTAAGCCTTGGAGATAGGTGGCAACAATCAAAGAGACAAAAATCCAACAAACTGCTAATTTTCAGGAATTTGTTGGAAGTCATTAATAAATTGTTTCCACCTCATTGCATGAGACCTTTGATGGAGCTAAAACTTAGGTGCAGGTGTCCCTTGACATCTAATGGATCCTTGAGAAGCCATTTGAATCCTCCTTAACAGGTGGAAACCTCCCAACAAGGTGAATATCCAAACTGTGACCACTATAGGAAATTATGTAGCGCCACTAGAAAATAGTTATGCACATTCAATAGCACCACTTATATGTTTAATATCTATCAAACCATAATACAATTTGAAAAAGTGAGAGATTTTTTGGTTATTTGGTATGTGATGAACAAAAACCTCCTCCATTTTTTAAAAATACCTTCTCATTTGTTCATAATCCAAGTTTTAAGTTAGTCACTCAAAACTGGCAGAAGCGTCCTTACAAAATAACTATGCACAATTTGGTCTTTGTCAAAATTTACAGATTTGGTAGCATCCAACATGAAAACAGATTTGGTAACAACCTATAGAATTCATAGCGCCATCATTACACTGCTTAACAGATTTGGTAGCATTTTAGGTAGTAAAATGGAAGACCATGCTATATAGACAATTCCACAGTGCCATGGCACTATAGAATGTCTATGATTTTCTATATGACGAGACTAAGCAAGAACTTTGAGCTGATAGATGAAAGCCTTTGGTTATCTTGTTGGAGGTTATTTAGTTTCTTATGGAGAGGTAGGTCTCTTCTAGTTGCAAATTCTTGTGCTAACATAGGCTCCATGGGGCATATATTCCTCCCTATGAGGCTCTAATAACTTTTGTAGTTCCAGTTCCTTATCCATTGGGTTGCTCCCAACCTTTAACCTCTACAATCTGCTTTGATATGTGACCTTCAACCGAAACTAAATGCAAATGAAAACTGAAACTGGAAAAAATGATGAAAAAGATGCTTGTCCAAACAAGCTTATTTCGCACACCTACTCTAATTATTAGGGAAATGAGGCATTCAAGTTACATGAAACAACCCATGAAGCCATTTCATCATTTTTTCAACAGTTTGAAGCTTTGAAATGTGCTTCCTTAAGCACCAAAGATAATTCCTACTTGAAGGCATGTCAAAGAAACATTTGGTAATAGAATTTCCATTGAAGAAATCAGTGACCCTAGGCTCACTTGTTGCTTGTAGACATGATGCAAATGGATCCTGAAAAACATCATCAATAATTTCCCCTATGACATTTCTTTGTGTAAAAAGGAAAAGTAATGCATTCGTTCCTTCCTCCATTGTACTTGGTTGTTGCATTGGTTGTTGATTTTTTGAATCATTCTCAATGCATATGGCCTTGGTCCACTCTTGGTCATGAGGTGTATTAGGAAAAAGGCTTAGTGATTCTTATCTTTCTTTAATTTCACCCTCTCTCATCTGCTCACATGGCATTTGATCTTGGCTACTTGATGAAACTGAGCTTGTGTCTTCAATAGGAATAGGGGGTTGATAGGGTAGTTCATCACAATTATAAGTTCTTGGGAAACTACATTCTTCTGTCTTATCTTTTGATTGTGAGGGATAATCATCATAGCTTGGCATATGGTCCCAATTTCTCATTTTTTCACCTTCTAAACATATATTATCATCTTCTTCTTTTTTCAGCAACAAAAATATGACATGAACAAGCTATTGTTGATTTGATGGGAAGGGTACTTCTATGATATAAGGTCTTCGACATAATTTTCATGGAAATCCTCTTCATAATCATCATACAAAGGTGAATCAATGACCATTTGACTATTAATGACTGAGGGGATTAGTACAATAGCTGGGACAACTGGTTGTTCAGGTAAAACATCCTCATAGTCATCAAAACTTGGCAAATCATGGCACATTGGTTCATTAACAATAGGAGGGATTACAACAACAAATGGTAAGATATGCATTTGGTCATGACAAGATGCAGCACTATCCTCATAATGAAATAACTTTGAACCTAAGATGACCTCTTGACTTAAAGAATCGAGAAAAGGAGGAGAAAGGGAAATGATGGATTGCCCATATTGATCTTTATCTTAGGGACCTAGATTTTGACATGAATGATGCATTTGTTCTTCAAATTTATGAAAAGAATTATGAAACTCGTCATCTATGTCCTTATGTCAACAATCATCCCCTTCATTATCACTGCTAGAGGAATCACTTGTTGAATCCTAAATATATGATGCATACCCCTCACAAAAATTCACAAAAAGTCTTTTAGCTGGATAAATTATCTTGCAATGAGAATAAAAAACATCATGAAATCCCTTCAAAGAGGAAATACTAGAAGCAGGGAGTGTTCTATACCATTGCCACACATAGCCTTCCAATGAATACATGAACATTTTCATCAATATATCTTCATGATGGATGTCAAGTTGTTGCATCAATGCATGAAATTCATGAACCTGGTCAACATGGCTATCATTCTCACCTTCATAAAATATGGGCAGTAGATCTTTCCATTCATCAGTTTGAGGCACAGGATGTGGATAACCATCTGTTATCACTGAAATTTCGTCCGCACATGAAGACAAGAACTCATCATCGTCAAAATAGTAATGAAGACATTCATGGACTTGAATTAATACCACAGCATTCAAAAAGGGCAAAAACTATATAAAGTAATAAAAAATTGAAGAGCGCTCTACAGAAGTTGGGCACGTGTGAACATGCGTAGAACAGGGATGTATAAAGCGTGCACAGGTGCACGATGCGCGACTGTTAGCACAAAAAGCCGTGCACCTGCTAAACGACACATTTATGAATGTGGTCGGCCTCCCAACCACTTCTGGTTCAACTCCCAAGCCGATTTGACCTCCAAATCCGGCCTAAATCCGAATGGTGGTCTGGTCAAAGACCTAATAATTCCCTAAAGAGCCTCTTTTCACACTACAAAGGAGTTACACAATAACCCAATGCAATGCTATAAAAAGCCCTGAATGCACCTCATTTTCTTAAGGAATTTCATGTAATGTTATGCTGCCTAGATTGTTTTAAGGACTCCATCCTTGACAAGAACAGATTGGCACCATTTCATTGAGCAATCCACCTCTCCATTGAGTGGATGTGCTTGGAGTTCTTTCATCACCATTTTCATTTTCTTGTTGTAAGGAGAGCAAGCTTGTGAGGGTCCAAGAGCCTTCCCTTGGAGGAAGAAGGGACTCATAGTCCCCTTTCTTTTTGGTGCTTTGATTTCATCAATAGATCAGCCTAAAAACATTGGTAACATGGGTCTATTTGTGTTTGTTATCTCTATGTCCCTATGCTTATGATTTTTGTTGTTATTAGTTTAATTCTTGCTTATAGTTTTGTTTTTCTTTCTCTAACTATTTCCTCTACAGTTGTCATGCTCAGCAGGACCCAACTGGGCATGTAAGCACCTCTTATTTGCTCACCAAGGTGACGAAAAGGGTGCAACAGATTGGTGAATCCGCTGGGGAAAGGTATCAAATTCCTCCCTCATTTGGGTTTATTTTGCTCTTCTTTTAGTTTGTTTAACTTGCAGGTGCACAAACCAGCCTCTGCCGACCTGCTAACTAGTCAATTCATAGGAGAATTGAGAGAAATCCATCCGAATTTTCTTTCTCGGCCATTTGTTACAGGTGCACGGGTATTATACCCCACAGATGCGCATCGTGCGCACATGTTCTTAAGCCACAATCTTTCTCTGCGGGCATGCACTTTCTGACTCATCTATGCTCACGCACCGATGCTCTGTGCGCCTCTGTCTGCACTAGAGGCCGCGCATTTGAACAAAATTTCACATTGTAAGTTCTTGGGATGTGGGGAAGGCCATCTTCCTTCTCAAAAATGATGTCAAAAATGTTGTAAAGCCACATTACACTTAGTCCCCTCATGATATAAAGGGGTTAGTCTAAAACACACATAGGCACTTAGGAGGATAAAAATCAATTTCCCTTCTTTGCTTTTTGCCACATGGATGGATTGTTTTGACTTACAAACATAAGTGGAAAATCATATTTAATCGCATCTAACTCACATTTGGGACTAGAAGTTGAAGTAACAATCATTGAGTATTCTCTTCTCTCACGCCTCCAAGCGATCTTGAGAATCAGAAAAAGATTGTGAAAACAATCTCATCTCCCTTAAACAAAGTTTTAAACCTTTAGGAGAGGACAACGGCCCTTCTTGGGACCCCTCTTAGTTTTATTTTTCAAACACATTCTAACTTTTAATGGGCCCATACATGCCCACATGCTACAAAAATAGGATAGTGTTCGAAATTTTTGCTTTCTTAGATCAAAACACTAGGAGAGTTTAAAGGTTTGTAACGGGCCCATACATGCCCACATGCTCAATCTAGGATAGTTTCATGCTTTTTCTAGATTACATCACCATAGGGAGTTAAAGGGTAGTAAAGGACCCACATGTCCACATGATAGCTTCCTAGGGCTTTTGAATTCTGCAAGGTTGTACCAAAGACATCTAGTTAATTAGGTAATCACACTCTTGTAAGGACCAAGCGAAGTCCACATGCAGCAAGGTGACATCTAATTAACTAAAACTTGGCATAATTTCACTCACACACAAAAGTCACTCATCACTCACATAGATTCTTCTTGAAACGTGGAGGTCTAAGTAAGTTTCCTCCAAAGGGATTCCGAAAAAACCCCCATCTTTTCTTGATAGGATTATCCACTCCCATTTTTAATCAAACGAGGTTGGTTTTCACCCCCATCCTCACAAAACAACTTCATCTAAAAATCTTTCTAAAAACTCACTAAGTTTTCCTCCACAGGAGGTGCCAAAAGAATTTTTTTAGTCTAGGTAGGATTTTGGGGTAGGCATCCAAATGACTCCCCGCCATCTGGTTCCCACATTGTCAAAACCATAGAAGTTGTCAAATAGGGAACTGAAAATCCTCCAAGTCAAGTGTTCCTAACACCATAAGGTAGGGGGATACCCATGAAGGGTTGAAGGTCGAGGTATGGTTGTTTTGTGCATCCCCCCTTGAGGCACCCACCTCTTGGACGAGATCCAACTTGTGACCCATTTCTTAAGCCGAAAATCTAAATGACGCACTTTGACCGAGGTACCTAGTGACCAAATCTTAGGACATCTACCCAGGTGGCAATTGTGGGCTGCAATTGCACCTTGATCAGACTTTGTGTGGCTATTGGAAAATATCGCCAGCTCTTTTGGGATATACCCCCTTTACCCCTCATTATAACCGATTATTTCATCCTTCACTAGTTTCTCTTCCAGTGACTTCAATACCCACTGTTGAGTACTATTGGAAGGTCTAGTGCTATTTGAGAGGAAGGAAGTTACGTATTTTAGGACACGAGCATTTGTTTTCTTTGATTCCCCACACAGACAAAACCCACTTATACACATATATGCTTCTTTTTCAAACCACTTTATGTATGATGCACTTCTGATTACATTTTGATTTGGATATATATATTGTGTAAAGTTCAAAATTTGCAACAAAGGTTCTTGTTTACTTTCTCTCATCACATTTAGCACACATCCAGTCAGCTAGTTGGACATCATAGGGGACCCACAGAACCCCCGTCATTCCAGACGCTTACTAAACCTCCCTCCTATTTTAGGGGGAGTTCCTAGTCTTTCCACCTCATCGACACCACCTTCACACACTCCTGTGGGTGATACTATCTTAGGATTATCTTTGCTTGGTTACACATTACTTGGGTCCACTTCCCAAGTCCCTTCGTCCACTCGCTCTCCTTTACATGGAAGCGGAGGACCAACTTCCTCTCAAGGGGGAAGTACCAACCCACCTAGTCCCCCTCAAGGGTCAGGTTCACAACACACTTACACCATGGCTGGAGCTAATCCTCCCCCCCCACTGCATATGCCATATTTGGCCTCTCTTAACATACCAGATCTAAGAAAACTCACCAATGATCCTATATTGCATGACCCCACATGGCTTGCAATGCTCACCAAACTACCTTCAGACATCCCTAAGTTTGAAGGAAAGGTAGGAGATGACCCTGCCAACCATGTCATGACTTTCCACCTATGGTTCTCTTCCAACAACATCATGGATGATTCCATTAGACTACGATTATTTCAATGCAAACTCACTGGCCCATCATCCAAATGGTATGTAGATAAAAAATCAGGGTCCCATGCGACTTTCGAGTCCTTGGCCAAAGCATTTTTGACCTTCTTCCAATTACCAATCCGCCATGACAATGTTCTTGAACTACTCTCTAATTTCAAAAAAACCTCAGACACACATATCGCTGATCACATTCATGAGTGGCGTAGATGACGTAGTTTATGCAAAGCTGAAACCACCAAACAACAATGTCTTGACTGGTTCCTCAGATCACTTGTCTCTCTCCTCGGTAAAGATGTAGCTTCCACCTTCCCTCAATTCGAAGAAGAAGCCATCAGTAAGGATAAAAAATACGACCTCATCTATTCCCAATTAGGATACTTATACATAGTACTTCCTGACCTCCCCAAACTCGTGCCATTTGGTTAAGACAAACCGAGGATGTCTCACTCAACAGACAGATTGATTGGTAATACCACACACCTCAGTCCTCAACCCCAACCACTACCAATGTATGACACCCCTCAATATCCATTGGCCTATGGGGGAACCTCTTATTACCCCCCACCCCCTTATCAACAACCATACCCTGTTTCTATTCCTCCGCCCATCAGTGGGCCACCACCGACACCCCCACTACACCCACCTATCCAGACAAGTTCTGGTACCCCCTCTACCTCAGATTATACTATGAGTACTAGTGAAAGAACCATGCCTTCCTATGTACCTTATGGATCAGAACCCCCATAGAATCTGTACTTTCCCTTTCCTGGTCCTCCATAACCCATGGCCCCCCCACACCGTCACGCTGGGGTGAATTTTGTTCAACCCTCTCCTGTTGAGCAATATCAAAACTTTGAACAACTAAATATGACAAATCCAACCCATCCGTCAAATAATGCCAAAAATAAAGGAAGAAACAGGAACAATAACAACCCAGACCAAGGCGAGAATCAACCCCAACAAAACCAACCGGCTGGGGGCAACCAGAACCAAGAGAATCAAAACCCCCAGGGGGGCAATAACAACAGGCGTCAAGGGAGAAATAACAATACTATCAAAACCAATTTTCCTTGTGCCCTTTGCAGTGAGTT
>JZKD02S1754130.1:50663-67720 GCA_000966675.3 Picea glauca
CCATGGCCTTGTTTTATAGCACCACTTTGAGGTATTGTGCAACCAACTTTTAGTGTGAAAATGGGCTATTTAGGGAACCTTTAGGTCTTTGACCAGCCACCCAGCTAGATCCAGCTGAGATTTGGATGTCAAATTGACTTGGAAGCTGAACTAGAAGTGGGTGGGAGGCCTACCAACATCATAAATGCATCGTTCTTAGGTGTACGTGGATTTTTTCATCCATAGTCGTGCATTATGCACATATGCTCTTTTCCTGCGTTTATTAATGGCGCATGTGCACACACACCCCATGTAGTCATAGCGCATCTTGATTTTATAACTGGTTATATAGTTTTGGACCTTTTGGAAATGCTTTTTTGGTAATTTTGGTTCATGGGTGAACTGATAGTTGTTTGAAGATGTTGGATTCCTGTAACCATTTGTGGACGAAATTTCAGTGATAACAATAATGTCTAAATTTTTGTAAAGCATAAATCATTTCTAAGCCTTCCCTTTCTATTTTTGTGTAGTTGTGTTATGCTTGCGACAAATTTTGACTCGCAAAATAGATAGGGTGATCCATAGCTCCATCTCCAGGTTGCATTAGGATAGCTCCTAAGACAATTCCAGAAGCATCTACATGGATGTGAAATTATTTCTCCTAGTTTGGGAATATCAGAATCAGTGATGTAATGAGTTTCTCCTTAAGTGTCTCAAATGCTTTATCTCATTCGGGAGTCCATAAGAATGTTTCAACCTTTTTCAAAAGGTTTTCCAGTTGCGCAGTAATGTTGGCATATCTTCGAATGAACCTGCGGTAGTAACCTATGTGTTATAGTGTGGAGTGAAACTGTTTAACACTCATAGGTGGTATCATATTGAAAATGACCACAAATTTGGCTGGGTCTACCAATACTCCTTCTTGAAAAACTATGTGGCCCAACAAATTTCCATGTGGCACACAGAAGATACACTTTCTGAGATTTAATGAAATTTGAAACTCTCTGCATCTATCAAACATTAGCCTGATAAGTGCTATATGTTCCTTAAGAAAGATATATATTGTCCAATCATCCATATAGACTTCGATAAACTTGTGAATGAATTATATAAAGGTTTCTATCACAATTCTAGAGAAAACTGCAGGGGCATTCTTTAAACCAAATGACATTACATTGTATGCAAAAGATCCCCATTCTATAATGAAAGTAGTCTTTCTTTTGTCTTCTTTAGCAATCCTGACTTGATGGTATCCTGAAAAACCATCTGTAATGAGTATGCTTCCTTCCTCACAACCTATTCGAGCACCTCATCAATAAAGGGTGTTGGGAAAGGGCCGTGCACATAGGCAGAGTTGGGGCTTCTATAGTCTACACAGACTCTAATATCCTTAGTGTCTTTCTTGCTTTGAATGACTATTGGGCTGAACCACTCTACTTTCTCTACAGTAAAAATGAAACCTGCTTCTAACATCTTATCAATCTCCTTCTTAACTTTCTCTTTTACTCTTGGGTTAAGACAATATGGTCTATGTCTGACAGGCTTGCATCCTGGTTTGAACTCAATATTCATTTCTCCCATGACTCCTTTGATTCCCTTTAATTCTGAAAAAGTATTTGGGAACAAATCCTCGTATTCCCTTGGTAAACTCTATATTTCCTGACTGGTTTTCTCATCCCAGTAGTCTCCTACCATATCTATCTTGGGTTTCTCTGCAGTCCCTATGTTGAGTTTGCACAATTTTAATGGGTGGTTGTAGGAGCTGTCGGTTTGGCTGGGTATGGTGTTTTGAATTTCTCTGCTCCCCTCTATCTCTTTGATGGCTAGGTTTCTCAGTTCTTCTAATTCATCTAGGCTTCCTAAATCTTTGCTAATCTGATAGCATTCTATGGGCTTGTCAATCAAGGGTAAATGGAGTTTAGTTTGAAGCTCTTGGGTATGCTTGGGACACACTACCAAGTTTGATACCCTATTATTATTGGTTGTAAAAATAAGTTCTTTAATATTTTGCAGGGATGGCTCAAGCTCAGGGTACTTACTTGAGAATGTGAAGTCCTTGCAAAATTTCATTGGCAGTGTCTACCAGTCGCTCGTCTGTCTTTTGGTTTCCTCATGTATGAACCAAGATTTTGGGATTGGGCCTAGAGAGTGGGGGAATACCTGAACCCATAAGTGAGAGGGTATCTTCGCAGCCTGCCACTATGTCACACACTGTCCGATGTGTATCCTAGGATATGATTCTCCACTAAACGATTGCGCAACTTGAAGATCTGTCTGCATCTCTGATTCCAGCTGCTCCTTATTCTAGAACTTGTACTTGATATATTTCTTCACTTATTCCCAAGTTCTGAGCATGACTTTATGAGTGGCCCACCATCTGGCTATGTTGTTCTAAAAGGCTACATCTAGTACCAAGATTCTTTGATCTTATCCCACATTATCTTCCATATTTTGAAAAAAAAAGTCTAGATTTGAGGTACCATCGTATACTGGGTGTTCTCTAACTTCGGTCCCAACCCATCTGGTCATTTTGATGGTTGCAGATCTTCTTGAGAATCTTTCGTGTGACCCTTTTTTCCAACTATCAAAATCCAATTCTGAGTCTTTGTCTACTGACTGTATACTTCTCCAACTTAATGATCCATCAAAGGTAGGGTTTATGTAATCGTTTCTTATCCCCACTGTTACAGTGTACAACTGGTCTAGGTCTCCTTCCTCCATATTATTGTCTGTTGGTTCTGTGTACCTGGGTCCTAGATATGGATCCAAAGTTTGAACTACCTTGATTCCCTTAGATTCAAAAGTGATGGTGTCTTTCTTTAAATTGATTACTGCATAATTTTCATAGGCCCAATCGATGCCAAGTAGTGTAGGGTAGGGGTCCTTGTCTCCCATGATCTCAATGACTTCAAAGTCAGCTACTGTTTTTTCTTCTGCTACGTCAATCTCCACATTCTCCAACCTTCCTATGGGGAAGATACAGTATTGATTTTCCATTCTTAGCTGAATTGGGGAATATGTCAGTCTCTATTTTCCTAAGGCTTCCCAAGTCTTCTTAGGTAGAATGTTCACATATGATCCTAGGTCCAACATGATGTCCTTAATTTCAAATTCGTCTAGCTGGGAAACCATTTGAAATTCTTTCTCGGTTCATACTTTTCTTCTCTACACTCTCTGAGTACTCTTCTCAAGAAGATTATCCCTTATCCTTGCTTCTGAAGGTTCCTCATTCCCCAAGACTAGGTACAATGCATTGCGCAAATTTTCTGTTAGTTGGTCATTCCCTAGAATGTCAGAGAATAATTGAAACCAAAGATCAATTGTGTTCTGGGGTTGCTCAGACTGTCTTTATATGGCTACATGGTTTCTAGGTGTAGGGGGTGAAGCAGGGACTTGCGCCATCTTAGGTTAAATGGTCAGCTGGGAGGGTTCTCTTGTATTTCATGACTAGGAATATTCTGGAATTATTCTATGGCATATTTAAAGAACATATTTTACTTTACGGGGTCATACCTGTCTCCCCTAGGTGTTTATTTCTGGATTTGAGGTAGAGTATCAACATCATCTCCTTTCTTCGCTCCTCCTCAAGTAATGATATTAAGGCTAGGCAATTAGCCCTTAGAAATCCTCTTGATCTCTGAACTGATAAGGTTAGTTCCTCTTTGTTGTACTTTGTCTTCCCACTTTGCAATTAACTTTGGATAGTCTTCAGTTGCGTGTCCATTGGTTCTACAGTGAGAGCACCATGGCCGCCTTGGATGAGGACAATCTCTGGCCAAGTGATATTTTTCATCATAGTTATAACATCTACTTGGTCCTCATCCCCCATTTATTCCTCCTCTAAAATATCCTCCAGGTCCACCTCCTTGACCTCTTCCTAGTCCTTGAGGGTTTTCATTCACCCTGAATGTTGTTTAGTCTAATATATCTGCAAGTGTCTCCAATGATCTACATTGATTTGTAGTATGCTTAGTGGATACGTAGAACTCAGAGTGTACTGTGTTTGGTAATTTCAAATATTTTTGCATCATGGGGCACTGTCTTGGCCCATGGCCATGGATTCATAATATTTCACAATATTCCATTGTTGGTGCTGCTTGGCCTCTTAGAAAAGCATGATATGGGGTAGGGTTGTGGAATGAAGGATTCATCGACACTTGCGAAACTCCTCCCATGGGTCTTGGTGGGGTTACCATCATATTCTGAGGAGGTCCCAGTCCCCTCATTCTTGGACATTCGTTCACTAGGTGACCTTCTGTATATTATCCAGTGCACCAAACCTGTGGTCATCCTGGTCTGGGTATCATTAGCTCCTGAATATTTTCTATCAGTGTTGATATTTTCCCTTGTAGTTGCGCCAGATTCGCATCCACCGAGGGTCAGGTTACTCTCAGGCTCCCAGGGTAACCCACCATGGCTTCAATATTCATCGATTGTTCCAAGGCATCTGTTAACGTGGCTATCCATTTTTGCATTAATGGAATTTGAGTCAGAGGAAAAAACCCCTAAATGTACTACTCCCTTTGATGTTCTTCATGTATTAGATGTGCCAACTTTCCTATGGCATATTTAAAATTCTGGCTGTACTCCAAGGATGATTCACCTTCCCTCTACTGGATCTCATGCAACTCAAATAGAGCCTGTTGTTCTGACTGGGGTAGTTTGAATTATGCTATAAACCTCATCCATACCCGACCAAGTGTGAACTCTTGACCTTGCATCTGTGGCACTCCTGGTTCAATGATATTCATGTGCCATTTGAGAGAGCGAACTCTCAAGGTATTCTGTAACTTGACCATATTATTTGCATCCAGAGTTCCTCTAGATCTCCAGATCACTTCTCACATGAAATAGTGTTGTTCAATGTCTTCGTCTCCCTTACCCCAAAATTTTGGGTATCGGGAAATTGAACCTCCCGTATGGTTGACCATCATTGTTCCTATTGTTCGTATCAATATGAAACCTAATGGTCCCACTTGTGATCTACCAGGAGATCCCAATATCCTTCTTGTACCCGCAACTCCTGGTTGTGACTGAATAACTAATTGTATTGGAACATAATTAGCATGAGAAGGTAGTATCAAACTTACTGCTTGAATAAAAGGCGCTTGGGGTATGGGTGATTCGGGGCTGGTGCCATTCACTTCAGGGTGGTTTTATTTGATTTGAGGGGTCTTGTTAGATTTCATTGGGATGATCGCTTCGGCTGGATTCCCGATCTCTCCTGTTATCGGGGTTGAATCTTCTCTTTCTCCTCCATGATTCATGTAAGCTTCCTCCTCTCTTTCCTCTCCGATTTCTCCTTCTCATCCCACTTCCTGGGGACTGCTTTCTCTCCTCACTTCTCTCTTGTTTAATCTTTAACTGGCTAGTCATTCCTATCTTCTCATCCTCTGCATTTCTTCCATTTGTCTTTCTTCTACTTTTCCTACTCCTCCTTCTTTCCTCAACTTTTTAGACTGTCTTACAACTTTCTTGATCTTTCTACGCCACCACTTCTCAACTATGGCGACTCTCTTCAAGTATCGCTAATCTATTGAATCCATTTCTTCTTGTTTCTCCCCCATTCATCAAAGAACCCTTCCCCTCTCTCATGCCATGACTTCCACCCCATCTCTCCCTACCCCAAGTGAGGGTGTTTACGCTGCCATATCGATCGAGGACATAATCAACATCCCTTCCTCCATTAAGAAAACCTTAATCCACAGGGGAATTTCTCTCAACAATATTCCCCTTGCACATTTCTTGAAAATTTCCTCTGCCCGTGAAAAATATTGGTGGTTATTAGCTGCAAATTCGATTATGAATCCCTCTAGCATGGTACTAACCCAGAAATCCATAGCTCGTGTAACTAGGCAATCCAGCCTCTGGAGTGTTACTAAATTTTCGGTATCCCACACATAGATATTCTTGGCTTGTTACTGGAACTTTGGAGATTCTTGGAGCATCTTTATCCAGTGAAAAAATTCTTCTAGGAATTTAACCCAAAAAATATCATACTGGTCGCTCAATCTTTCTGAATAAAAGATTGCTTCACGAGTGTTTTCCAATGATTTTCTTCTTAGTTCCGCTTCTTTCCATATGAATGCGTCATAAATCCTTTCCCACCATTGATCAATGCCAGATCTATGGATCAACAACAACAGTCTCCCTACAAGTTCCCTTTTTACACAGGTCCCGACAACAAAACCATTTTGTTGGCACGAACTTGATCAGACTAGGGTCCTTCTCAGGTTACCAACAAAAGGTACCATGTAGTCTAGAGTGCTGGCATTTTCATCTTTTCCAAGGAGAATAAGTCTCACCCGAAGCACTGCTGAGATAGATAGATAGGGAAGGGTAGGGAGAAGACCAAAGAGGATCCATAGGGCAGTTAGAACTCATTCACGTTCTTGCGCAAGAGACATAAACATATATGAAACATATAAATGCAGGAATCCAACCTACTTATGTTGCGAGAAAACATTCAAATGTTGAACCATCAAATAAAACTCATACACCATAAAGGAAATACTGTAATGCATAAGTAAGTAGATAAAGACACAACATATTTTGAATTTTGGTCCTGCTTCATATTATCTAGTGGATCTTTCTATGATTATAGATTCAGACTTACATAATAGTGCTTAGTATAGATTCTAGCTATTAAACTCATGTCACAGAGCTCTAATCCTCTAGTTGATAGTTATAATCCATTACAGACGCAGGTGTGTCTTTTCCCGACCTACAACAATTATCAACAACTAATCCCAAAATCTGGATGACTCTGACCAACCTAACTCAACTCATCCCAACTGACTAACTCACGGACTAATGATCCAATTACAGAGTGATGAACCAATGAACAGGCAATTAAAAATAATAATGACAATGACCATTTTTCAGTTGCGTTCTGTCCTATATATAGCTGGGTTGTGTCTTCCTTCTTGGTTTGCATGCTTTCTTGTTTTGTTGCAACCATTTGTTTCTTCACTGATGTTACGTTGTCTTCCGCAACTACTTTCTCCTAGGCTCTGATGGGGTTTGCACAATTCTTTCTCAAAACAAAGGGCCCAACAATTACTACACACATCGATGAAAGGAAAAAAAACTTCAATACTACTACAAGCTCACTACAGAGGACCTGGAAGAAATCATTAAAGACTGGCATGAATAACTCCTTATCCCTACTGACCCCATAGAGTTTTCTGACCTGTACCTCATTGGAAACCTAGTGGTTACTTGCAAAGAGTATGATGCCCCAAGAAACAATAGGAAGAAAAAGAAGAAATATGTCCAGGAAGTACATAACTCATTAGAAGAGACCACATCCGAGTCACCTAATGGAGGAGGTGATGACAAAGTGAACAAAGAAGAAAAATAATAAGAAGAAGATAAGAAAGGTGAAGTAACACTACCACAGAACCTCCCTAATGACACTGATCCATCTAAGAAAAATAAGGTATCCCCCATGAAACCTTCATCGTGGAAGAAGTCCAAATACAATAAACCAAAGATGCAGAATGTACTCACAGTCGACGACTTTGACTTCATCATTTCAGCTGTAGGAGATGCCTCAAAAGATATTTTGCAAGGAAATGAAGAAAAACAAGAAGCCATGTATGATAGAATTGAAGCATAACTAATAGGTGTAAAACAATCCCTTTATTCAAGTTGCGCAATGTCCACTGCGCCCCCGCCCTTAGAAGAACCAAAGTTGGGAGATGAGCCTACTCAACTCTGTAGACTGGCTGATGTGATTGAAGCCCACCTTCATCGAGCACAAGATGAGAAAGACCAGGCCACAGTGGCCTTGAAACAAGCACAGGAGGAAGTTATAGAGCAACACAGGATTGTGCAACAAGACAAGGATTCTCTTCAAGAAAAGTTCGAAGAAGAGAGAGCACATATCCAACAGTAGAAATAAAAGCTGCTCGCAGAGAAGGTTGGAGTAAAAGAAGCAGTCAACAGAGCACTTCGCTATGTGACATATTTGAAGTAGAAGGAGGAATAACCAGTAGAACACCAAGTAGCGTAGCTTGCAAAAATCATTCATCAGCTTGAACAGAGAATCATAGATCTGGAGCTAAGAACAATGTCAAGTACTCCGCAGGATGTGAGAGATCAAATAGAAGTGACTTCTCGAGGCACCATCGAAAGAATCAAGGGCCTCACCATGGAATGTAAACAACTAAGATATCACAGTGCCCAAAATTATGAGCAACTCATTGAGGATCCTGAATTGAAGGCACTAGAGTCACAACTCCAAGAGGTGAAGCAGCAAGAAGAAACAATACAGGCACAGTTGAAGCACCTTTCAATCATTGAGAGGATGAAGCGATCCTAGGAACAATGCACTACCCAGCAGCAAGTCCACTCCATTCAGAGTAGAGTCATGGAAGTAAATCATAGGCTCCAACCAATACAGGATGAGGCTTACCAAATATTCACAGAGATCTAAGGTTGAGGAGAAGAACTGGAGAAATTCGTCACTACAACTAAACAATTCTTAGAGGGACCTGTCAATGAAGCCGTAATCCAAGAGTTCGTTGAGTAGGAGGCCTTGGCACAACAACAGGTCGAAGAAGCTCGATCCAAGATTGAGGCATTTGAGGCATAGTTACTTAGAGAAGAGTGACTCGAGATGAGACACAAGTGAGTGTTGGGGGCCTGTTGGCCCTTGACCAAGTTTTGAGGACCCTTGGTCATTTTTGACCATTTTGGGACTTCGATAGGTTGTCGAAGGTGGAGCGCAATTTGAAGTGGTGATCATGGGATCTTGACCCCTTTTTAAGGATTTTTGGGTTTTGGGCTTATGTAATGGGTATGGGGATGTCAGCCCATGGGTTTACCCATGCTTAGGCATATTTTTTAATGAATAAATAAGAGTCTAGGTGATGCAAGAAGTAGTGAGTAGTGACTAGTCAGTATGAGCGATTGTTGCTAATTGAAAAAGTAGATCTGCGTGATTTGTCTTTGTGCACACTGTGTGAGACTCGCAAGGCTAAGTGTAAGCAACTGTAAAAGAGTGTGTAAAGTTCTGTGCCTAGATCTACTCGGGGAAGGAGGATCTGGCGAGGTGCGTAGATCTCTTGTCTTCTATGGAGTTGATTTGGAGACTTTGTGCATGTAATAAGATTGAAATAAGCTAATAAAGAAGATGAAGAGTTGGTGGATGTAGCCCTAGGGAGGGGGTGAACCACGTATATCCTGTGTTATGAATGCTTTGTGCTTTATGATTGCTCTCTTGTTTATGTTATTCAATGCTTAGTGTGGTGTTATATTATAGATGAATATGATATGATAGCTTAGTGTTGAATAATGTGAATGACTGCTAGATCTGATCTCGTTTGGTATGCTTGGTGCTTGAATCTATTTGATCTGTGTGAATGCTACACTGATCTGTTGTTAGGGTTCAACTGCGCTGTGAACTAAGGCTGAATATTAATGAACTGTAATTACTAAGTGATTTGTTAAGGTGTTACAATCATAGATCTGTGTCCCAGCTAAGGTTGTAGACATATGAGTCATGCAACCACCCCTACCTCTACCTCGGGTGAGACTTCATCTGCTTTGCAGGTGTTGCCGAAAGGGCCGGTAGTTAGGGTTTTTTTGGTGCGTTGTTGTAGCATTGAAACCTGGTTCTACCTTTGTGCCAATGATGAGGTATATAGGAGGTGTCATTGGATCAATGGATCATTGTCATAGAATATATTGCATTTGAGAATGTTTTTGAGTCTGAGTCGCAGTACTAGTTTTGGTTGGAGTTGTAGAGCTTGGATGCTATCAGTTTTGGAGACTTATGAAGTGTAATCGAGGGTTAGGTTGTAATTTTTGGATCTCGGTGCGACACTATTCAGCCTCACATAGTATGATAAATGTTTGATGTAATGCTCTCAGTGCAAAACTTTCAATGAAGAATAATAAATAAGTAGAATATCTTTGTGGATGTAGCCCGGGGGGGTTAACCATGGTAAAATATGGTGTCTTTATGTGTGGTTCTTGTACATGTTTCTTTGATATGATTTTATGTGGAATGAATAAATGAATACATGAATCTGTTGAATTTTATTTACAACACGCAGGGTTTTTTCCGAAGAATGAATATTAAAGGTTAAATGAATGGTATATCTAATGAATGATGAATGTTGAAGTAGAAGAATAATTCTAATATTCATAACATTCCTATGATTTTCGTCCCTTCCATTATTGTATACACTTGGGTCATGAAATCACCCATAATCCATCTCAGGTGAGACTGCATTGTGCATTGTGTGTAGTGTTTCCTTATGCTTACCAGAGGGGTCGATAGTTTCTAGGGTTTTTTTGGAGAACTAAGGTAGAAATTAGGTCAACCCATACATCCAACATTATACATACCAACTTTCAAACTTGGGTTCAACGTAATGTCTCACATTCACCATTGTGAGAACAAATGGAAATGAGTAGGATATGGGGATGAAAGGGTATGGCCACATATGTTCCCTAACATGCTGGACGACATACCACACAAGTGGTAGAAAATAGAAGAATCATGTGTTCATAGATTTAACTAGAATGAAATAAAATAAAATTTTATAAGAGACTTTGAATTCATCCTAGAATAGGCACACTTGTGAGAGGCGACACTAGAAATAGAAAAATTTCTTGAGAAGACAAATCCTGATGAAATGCAAAAGAGAGGTAAGTAAAAAATTGACATAGGGTCGACGTCGATTTGCAACTTCATGTTGTCTCATACTCAAGACAACATAAGTGCTCATTGAATAGACATGGAAAACATATGTTTTCTGAGAAAAAGTTTTTGATGGAAAAAAAGTCACACTGGAGTAAACAATTACATAAAAATAGTATATTTAGTATCTAAGGAAGATATAGAAAAACATGACTTTCATCCAAGCTATAATAAGGTTATAGAAGTTGAACAATAATTGGATGAATATAAAGCACCATAATGGATGGACATAGAAATTAAAACAAGAGAATTCGATATCTCAATAGATGGTCCACCAAAAATGGCGAGAATAGGCATCTACTGGTCAAATAAACAAACAAAAGAAATAGTTTGTTGATTTTCCTTAGGAAGTCAACCCTTGGTATGTTCTAATACCATGTTGATATCTCACCACTTCAACCCATCATGTGAAATTAGCTAAAAAAAAATCACTTTATCTACTAAAAGAACAATTGAGGAATCAACTAAACAAGTAGCGAAAGCATAAACCAGGAAACCAAAATATCACACAAAATACACCAATATTTTTGGGTAAACTACCCCTGGAAAAAATATGGAGGGAAAACTAGTTCCATGATTCTTTTATTAAGGTCAAATCAGGGCTCCCGTAATATAGAAATTGGTCCACTAAGAGAAATAAAACTACAGACAAACATGGCTAATTCTACTTTGTTGTACGACCCCTGAATAGCATGTATTTCTAGGTGTACGTGATTTTCCTTCAGTTGACCCATGTACATATGCGACTGTATCCACTGTGAACTGCATACATGTACATAAAACATTTGTACAACACACCCCTTTCTTGTGGCTTCAATCCTATGAAACCCACATGCGACTGCCTCTTCTCTCTCTCCTCCTTGAACTGTATGATCTATAGATGGAAGTCCTTATCCACCTATAAAAGATCTTGAATCATGTTCAATTTTGATCCAACCTTCTCTACATCAACAATTGGATGAATTCTCTTCATCCAACCAATGATATCTCCTCACTTTTGTGTAAGAAAAAGTCATTCTTTGCTTCTATACTCCTCACACTAGAGAATTTCCTTCTTTTCTATCCTTGACTTTGTTCTCTCACCAAAATTCCCGACCTTTATCTCTCACCAAATTATGTCACAAGTGTATCTCACACAAGTGTCTCTTGATCTTGGCATATCACCAAAGATCCTACCTTTACCTCTCATCAAAGTACCTGACCTAGATCTCCCATAAAGGTTCTCTTGATCTTGGCATCTCACCAAAGATCCATGATTGTGTCAACTCCTTCAACACAAGTGTATTTCTCCTTATCCTAGCCTTTCTTTTATAATCATGAGTTATAATTTATTTCTAATCCCCAAAGTGATCCATGGTTGATATTACTTCTAACATCCACTTAATATTTATATTACATGCTACATGCTAAGCATGTTCCTTAAACAACTCAATTCACTAACAATTTTTTTTTAACTTTAATCAATTTATTTTAACTAAATTGAACTCAAGGATAGAAGGATTTCAACAACTTCCACATTCTATAAACATTCCAATGTGGACATACCTTTCTGATTCTACCACTAACATAAACACTCCCTCTTAGTGAGCAAGGTGCTTCTCCACCCTGAAGTTGGATCTATCTTCACTACCATATATGCTACCATGCCTGAGCTCCAATCCACCTGATTGAATGTTCCCTCTAACATAGACGTTATCACTTCCATCACTATCTTACCTATCTTTGGACAATCACTTCCTCTGAACATGCTCCTACAAGCCTCTTTCTCCTGAGCATATTACACGGTTATCTCATACCATGACTCCCGTCTGATAGACTTAGAAGGTTGCTCCTTCTCACCTTAACCTGAAGGTTGAATCCCTCTAAGCATATCAACCTTCATAACCTCTCACTCTTTATTATTTGTCATTGATATTGATTTATGATCCAATATCCCATTGAATCCTTTTTATAGTCTCCCTTCCCAGGATAATGGCTCACTTGAGGAATACAAATAAGAAAATATCCAATCCCTATGAACCTAATGATCAGTCCTCTAATCTTTTTAGTTTACTATTGTCTCCCTTGCTTCCCCTTTGTTCCTTTCCTTGAACCCTTCCATACACACTTGGATGAAATTCCTTCTCCATCCACTCAATGAGATCTTACTCACTCAGTCTCTTTGTGTCTTTTTTCCACTGAGAAATATCCAACAACTACAACCAAGAACCTTTGTTTGTATTGTATGATCCTATACCTGCAACTCCTCTTCTACCTATATGTGTCCTTTCAACCATATCAGTGCTACTTTGGTTTCTCCTACTACTTCTCTTCTCCTTTGGACTGATTAGATATCTAGGTGAAATTCCTTCTTCACCCCTTTTTGAGGTCTTGTTGGTGCAATTATATGTATAATATATTACCAAACATAAATTGTCTATAGGTATTCGTAATCAACAGATTTGTTACCCTATATATCCCGATAACATATAAGTTCCTATGTTTGATGAGTATAGCCTAATTAAGAAGCACTCAAAACCAATACTTTGTTTTACAGTTTTTAATCTATCTTCCTCACACAACTTAAAGATCAGAAAGAAAAACATATGAATAGAATCGAACAAGCATGTGATATAAAGGTAATTTATCAAGTAATGAATTTTCCCATTTACAGTCTCATGAAATAAAAATATGGACTTTGACTCTGTCCCCTATAGCAACTAATTTCAACAATAAATTGTAATCAACTTTCTGCACATAGTATTCAAAAGGTAATCACTCATAACTTAATCAATTCTTGAAGAAAATCTTTTTTCCTACACATGAAACACTAGGTGTATTAAGATTCTCCATTTAATGGTCCATGTAGGGTGAATGATGGGATCCTAACTGTTCTTGTACTTGCAAAATAGAAACAAACATTTAAGCACACAACTTAGCAAATGATTGTTCACACACACAATAATAATAAATTCTCACTCAGAATTTATGAACATCTACAGAATTATCACAAACCTGTATTGCACATTATCAAACATATTACTGAAATGCAAAAGAAATGAAATTATACTAAATGTTTTACAATTAAACTATGAAACTATATCACTCACACACAAATAAAATTACATTCACACAATAATTATCCAATAATCTTACCTTGGTTGGATCGAAGGGCCCTTGTCATGCCAACAAGGAAGCTCAAAGAAACTTACAGAATGGATAACTTTATCAAACACATCAATTTCATAAATTGTAACTCATATCATTACTTCATAAAAAGGTTTACAAAACAATTTACTCAAGAATTAGATCTCCAACATAAAAATTCTTTACTTAATCTTTGTATATCTATCATCTACAAGGCCCTCTTATTAAAGAGAAACATTCATTACAAACAAGACCTCAATATAATATAAAATGAGTGCATTAATATTACAATTGGCCAATCGAACGTCTTTCATGGAATTGGCTTCATCCTCATAACACAAAGTGCATGAGGATGAATCATATAGTAGTTTACAACAAAAATAATATGCTCTAACCAAAAATTTCCTCGGACCCATTGAAATAAAACTCGTTCAAATAAAAAATCATGTACATGTGGAACTGGTACTAGACGCGCACAAGTGGAACATGAAGATTGGTACCAGATGCACACAGTCAAATACATTGGTACCGGGCGAATTGAATACCAGATGAACGCAAAAACAAGTATCATATGAGTAAGCGTTGTGTCATAAGATATGCTTGAATAAACCAAGGTAATTAGATAGAATTTAACATCAATCATTCCATTCCAATTATTAATAAATATCATAAATCATGATTTAAACATAGGTTACCTCATGTATACACAAGAATGGCTAAAATACATGTCTTTGAAGAAAATAGGAAAATGGTGCATATTTATGAGGTAAAGTTGGTCAATATAGAGGACAATATAAGGTAATTGGAGGAATAAAAAAGGAGACCCAACATTCCCCCATGCCCAAGTCATTGCACGTCCTAATGCAAAAATTGCTAAACTGTTCCTCAAAATTGCAAAAATGGGGTTGTCTTCCATCCTTCCTAAACATTAATGGTCTGGATTTAGGATAATAAAACTTGAAGCCTCATCCTGAAGTTCCTTCTTAATAACTCTTGTGTATTGTATCAGTCCTAGAAACTTATTGAGCTTGGAAGAGACCTTGACATGCTCATCATGTAACCTTCGGTTATGCTCCTTCAACTGTGCATTTTCTTTCTTGATGTATATGTCCAAACATTTATTCTCCTCAACTTCTTCCTTCAATTTGACATTCTTCATTTGGAGCCTTTCAATTTTATCACCAACTGATGTTTGGTTAAAGAACTAACAAGTTCAAGTGTTTCTTACTCATTTAACTCCTCCATGGCTTCAACCTCCTTCCTTAGATCCTTTATAATCTCTGTTACTAACTCCTCAATTTCACTAATTATTTCTACATGCAAATCTTCTTTCTTAGGTGAAGTCAAAATGTCAACTGAATTCTTTGGAAAAGAAGGGATATGAGGAACTATCACTTGTTTGGCCATTATCCTAGTGGTTCTGCGTGTTGGATTTGATGCTTCATTGGGTTTGTTGAAAGGGGTATAAATTTCTTCCTCAAAAAATCTCCTTTTCTTCTTTTTAGAATCAGATGTAGACACTAGAATTTGTTTTTTTTATACATGTCTTGTTTTTATACTAGAGGACTCAGATGTAGGCACTGGAATTTGTTTTTTGTGTGCACTTTTGTTTTTCTTCCAGAAGACTGTGCCATATCATTCTTTTCATTGGTTCTAAGCTGCTTCTTTTCTTTAATTCTCAACTCGGGGATCTTCTCCTGGTAATTCAACATCCACTTATGGAACATTGTCTGTAATTTCCCATGCATCACTATCAGACTACTTTTTCCTCCTCTTCTCATTTTTTGGCGTTTTTCTTTAAGTGGACATGTCAGGACAAGGTATCTTGGTTTTTTATAATCATTTCACATTTGGTGCAAGAGGTTATTTTTCCACTATTGTATTTCCCTTGTATAATTTTCTAATAGTTTTTGGTGAACTAGCTCCTTTTTGGTGAACAATGTCTACTTCATTACCTGGCTCCTTTTGTTTGTTTTTACTTCCCTCCTTCTTTCTACCCGACTCTTTACTACATTATCCTATCACATTTTCTTCCACAGATTTAGAAACCTCCTCTTGAATTTTTTTTTTTGTAAGGAGTGTCTTCCAACTGCTACCTTGTTTTCTTAATTCATGAACAACAAGAAATTTAATCAACCTGTGGTGATATATACTAGTTTCAATCTTCTTAGAAATAGACTTAACCCCTATCACCATTTTATTCAAACTCATCCAAATAAAATGGGGAAAATTGATCTATGGTCCACCCTCAAAGTGTAACAACAACCTTAAATGATAAATATGTTGGATCATGTTGTCATTGATGCCAATATTTTGATTATTTTGATGTCAAGTGATTGAGTGATTAATTGATGTCAAGTGATTGATTGATTGAAAATCTTGATTGATTGATGAACAATGTATATGTATTATCCTTGATGAAAATGATAGATGTCAAGTGGAAACCAATCAATGAAGATGGATCAAGATGCATAGATGAACATGGATCAATGAGTTGTCATTGATACATGATCAAGATGGATTCTTTATATTATTCATAGTTTGATGACTCATTATTGTCTTGTCATGATTAATAAGACGTACAAATGGATGAACTCCAAAGTGGTCCCCTTATGGTGAAATCCCTCACGGGAAGACGCTTTGTGATTGAGTTATGGTTGAGAGAACCTATGTATGTATGTGGAATAATGAGATGAAGATCAATGAATTTATTGGTGAAACTATCCTATATGGATAGTTCTTGTCATTCCATTTCCGGTGGTATGTGTAACGTCACATAACTCCTCATGGTTTCAGATTTATGGCCCTACGAAGATGAAGGACCCCCATATGATGGCTTGAAGCCCCAAATGGTCAAATAAGTCAAAGTGAACTAAAAGAAGAAATCATTATGAAGTGACAAAGTCAAGATGGATTATTTAAATAATAAAGAGAAGTGACAAAATCAAGAAGGAATATTTAAATGATAAAATATTGGAGAACTTTCTATTTATGGAAAGTGGTTAACCCTAAAATAAGGAAAATAGGTTAAGTGACCTAGAAATCGGTTAAGTAACTTAGAAATGGGTTAAGTGACCTAGAGGATGAAAGTATAAATAAGATATCTATGGACTCTTGCAAAACATCCTTTTTGTGGATCAATGGAGAGCTTCTTGTGAGAATATCTTTTGGAGTATTGATGGAGAGCTTCTTGTGAGAGCATCTTTGGTATGGATCTCTTGAGCATGATTGAAGATCT
>JZKD02S1754130.1:73456-87594 GCA_000966675.3 Picea glauca
GACTTCGTGATTTGGTGCTTCGAAGGTATATTTTTTGGGAGAAACGTATGCCGAGTTACAAAATCCCGACAGACTTTAACTATGGTTAAAATCTATTCACCCCTGACACTAACCCGGGTAACTTGCGCGAAAGTCTTGCGACTTCGCCTATCGGAGTTATGATGGTGAGACTTTTGAGGAGGGAAAATGCTGAGACGCAAAATACTGACAACGCTTAACTAAGGTTTAAGGAAATTTACTCTCGGCGCTAACCTGTGTAAACTTTCAAGGTTACTTCGCGACTTCGCGCATCATGGCTTAAAAATAGTGTGACTTGTAACTCCCGAAACACGATATCCCGAGGTAAAGAAAAGTGAAAAATCTTGTTCATGGTTAAAAGGAAATGGTTTTAGGAGTAAAATGACCCTCACCACTTTGCATATCGGGACTACTGATATTTTAAAAGGGTAAAGGTCGCGAATTAAAATAAAACTTGAATGACCAACCTTTGAATGAAAGAATTGCGCTTAAAACTAGTAAAAAAAGGCGGCTCCAACATAGGTTCCAACTAGGGATCTCATCTCTCTGCGAGACGGGAAGAACAGTATACCACGTGCCTGTATTGGATAAATGGAGTCATTGGTTTCACTTCTGCGAAACTCATTTTAAGGAAAGGATAAACAGAGGGAAGAAGAGACTTTGTCTTTCACTTCTGAAAAGATTTTCAACACTCAAATATGTTTCACACTCAACTGCAGTTCCTTTCACGACTTTCTCTTTCTCTTTACTGAATTTATGTCTGCATTTAGGTGATCATAACAGTCCTAGGAAATCCAATAGATCTTGTGGCTTTTTGTTTGCATCAAACAAAGTTTATTACATGTTTTTAATCAGGGAGCCCTGTCTGAACTTAGGACGTAGATATGGTTTCGAGAAAATTGATTACCAGAGTAGAGTGAGATTCATGTATAACAACCTTACAGATATCTTAGATATTGCTTCACTGCCAGCGAGCCTGTTCAGTACCCCAGTGAAGTTATCTGGCCCTTTTTGCTAAATTTCCTTTCACCACTTCGAAAAATGTTTATGCATTTAAATGTTGAGACGAGGGCAATCATTTCTGAATTTCCTTTCATCATCTCTTAAGACTAGATGTACAATTAAATATGACTTTCCTTTCACCATCTGTCTTATAATTTACTTTTTAAAACACAAAGTGGGGGCAATTAGTTTGTATGAGGGGTGATATCTGTGTAATATTTTGCAATGAAGGTCTATCAACTTACTTTGATTACTTAGTACCAACCTTCCCTTAACTTTCACAACATCTTATCCCGCAGGGAAAAAGGTGAAAAAATATTTCTAGGGGTTTTCCTTCGAGCAAGCCTCAATATTTCGAAACAGTTGAAAAAACTAGAATAGTCAGGATCAACCTACGCATGACTTTGTTTAGTAAGAGACTAAGGAGTTGTGAAGACTAGCTTACTTTCCAAAATATGCTTTACAACTTTCCAAGTTAAAACATAATCTCTTCCCCCTATGCATATAAACCCGGGAAGACTTGGATTTTTAAGAAGGTAAATGTGAAGACCGAAAGAAAGGTGACGGAAAAAGGTTTGTACACTGAGAAACAGGGGTCGAAAATTAAAACTGGCTTTTGAAAACCTTTTCCCAGAGATGCTTTACTTTTCTGTTTATTTTAACTACCACCTATCTTTATTTTAAGTTAAATTCTTAGGACCTAGAGCAAGTAATTGTTCTTTTTAATAATAGTCAAGCGAAAACATTAGATTGATGGGACCATTACGATGCTTTGGATACATTTTCTTTCTTAAAGAACAACATTCTAAGGAGTTCGTACCTTTGCCTTACCATTTTAAAATAACCGAAAACCTTTTCTATCACTTGTTTTTGGCGAATTTAGTCTCCGATATATGACTTTCTGTTTTCTCCTTTTGCTTATTTAGGTCGCAAGACGAAATCCTGTAAACACGAAGAGTATCTTTTAAAAGAGTTGAATGTATTGGAAATTGCGTATTTCTACTTCCACAAAATTACTGACCTAATTAATTAAAAGTGAAAATAAACTTACCCCCCCAAAAAATCATGAGATAGAAAGAAAATACAAACTGGTATATACAATGGAAATCTTTTGGGAACCAATTATTTCATGTAGTGTTTTAAATAACGCCTGTTAACAGGGGCGTTGAAGATTTTAAC
This sequence comes from Picea glauca, assembly GCA_000966675.3. Taxonomy (NCBI): domain Eukaryota; kingdom Viridiplantae; phylum Streptophyta; class Pinopsida; order Pinales; family Pinaceae; genus Picea; species Picea glauca. The sequence continues at coordinate 75,656 of JZKD02S1754130.1, forward strand.
GTCCAGATTTTCTAATAAAAACAAATTTTTTCCTTCGGAAGATGCGACTCTGAATGGTCCATGCCAAATATGATTGAATTTATCGTGTTTTTCTGATTCTTCCTTCCTATAATCCCATCTCAAGACCAAATCACCTGGGAGAAACTCTCTGTCTTTTGTCTTACAGTCGAATAACGTTTTCATGTCGTCTTGGTATTTTTGCAACCTTTCGTCCACTTTGACCCTGTGTTGTTGTACTTCGATCAACTGATTTATTCTCCTTGTGACATGGTTTGGTTCTTCTTTCTCATCTTGCCACAATTTCATTATAGGAAGTGCCAAGTTTATGGGTAATACCACGTCGGTCCCGTACACCATCTGGAAAGGAGAAGTTCTGATAGATTTCTTCGTGCCTATCCAATTTTCCCATAAAGCGTATTTCAGATGCACATGCCAATATTTTTTGTTCTCGTTCAACACTTTTTTAATTATATTGATCAAACTCTTGCTCGATGACTCAGCCAGTTCATTTCCTTGGGGATAATATGCCGTGGAATGGCCGAGCACGGTATTGTATTTTTGGCAAAAACTGATCATAGCCATAGATTTAAAAGCCTGGGCGTTATCTGTGACTATCTTTCAGGGGCATACGAATCTAGATAAAATGTTTTCTTCTAAGGAATCTATTACCACCGAATCTGTTTCCCTTCTGGTTGGAATAGCCTCCACCCATTTAGTGAAGTAATTTTTGGCGATCAGTATCCATTTGTGTTGAGCGTTGGAATGGGGGTTAATTTCGCCTATAAAATCCAGTCCCCACTGCTGAAAAGGAGCCTCTTTTTTGACTGGGACTAACAGTAGTGCTGGGAGTTTATGCTTGCCCATGAACAATTGGCAAGGGTTACAATCCCTGAATTTGGTATTGACATCCGAGAAAAGTTTAGGCCAATAATACCCTGCCCTCAAAATTTTATAATTTGTCGCTCTCGAAGCATGATGTCCCCCGCACACTCCTTCGTGGAATTCGCTTATGACCTTCTCTGTTTCATATTCAACCAAACAAACCAACAATAAGCCAAGTGGGTCCTTCCAATACAATTGACTCTCAGATATACAATATTTGACCGCATGTAGTTTTAGCGTTCTGGATTTGGATGGAGATAAATCACTCGGGCACTTCAAAGTCAGTAAGTAGGATACTATGTTTTTGTACCAATCAGAGGAAGTAAACTTCCCATCGATTTTGATTTCACTTGTTTTCTCATAGATTTCATTCATATCCTCATCTTCTTCACATCCCTATAGGCTATTTATATCGAGGGCTCTGAAATTTGATTCAGCTAAGAGTTTAGCCAAACCTTGACCCTTTATTAGTTTTGTTGGATTTATCTCCAGATCAAATTCTGTCATCACTGTCAAGCTGAACTAAAATGTATTTTATAGAGCTAGTAGGTACATACGCTATTATCTTGGAATGCAATACATAAGTTCTGAAAGCCTTTAATTCCTTCACCATAGCATATGCTTGTTTTTCCATTATATTGTATTTGAGTTCCGCGTCTTTGAGACTTTTGCTGAAAAAAGATATCGGTTGTTCTAAACCTTCTTCATTTTTCTGGAGGAGCACCGCGGCACTTGTATGCTCGGAGACGAATGAGAAAATGAGAAAATACTTTAGACAGTTAGGGCTTGCCAGTACAGGTGCCTTTCTTATAACCTTCTTGATACGTGAAAATGATTCTTTGGCCTCTGTTGTCCATTTCACTTCGCTATTTTTCTTTAACATACCTGTGATCAATTTCACAATTTCAACAAAGTTTGGGATAAACCTCCTCAAAAAATTTATCTTTCCTAAGAACGACTGAATTTCCTTTACATTTCTAGGAATATTTATTGTGTCTATAGCTTGAACCCTGCTAGGATCAATTTTTAATTCCATCTTGGGACACAATATGGCCCAGGAGTTTACCTTCTCGCATGGTGAAGTGAGACTTTTTAGGGTTTAAAGATAGACCAAACCTGCGACATTTTTTGAAAGTTTGTTTGAGATGTATTAAATGATCTTCATCAGACTTAGAAAAAGAGGTTAGATCATCGATATAGATAACCACAAACGTGTCTCTTTCACCGACGAAAGCGATATCCATAGCACATTGGAAGGTGGCACCTGCATTCATTAGACCGAAAGGAATTTTATCATACATGAATGTACCCTAGGGTGTAGTGAAGGCTGTTTTTTCTTTATCTTGTTCATTTACGACAATTTGATTGTACCTAGAGAAACCATCGATCATGGACATCCTATTTTCCCCAACTACCTTTTCTAAAACTTGATCCATTTTAGGTAGAGGGTAGTTGTCTTTGAGGGAAGATTTATTTAGATTTCTGAAATCAACACACAGTCTAATATCCCCACTCTTTTTCCTAACCGGGACCAGGTTCACTACCCAATCGAAGTATCTCAGTGGTATTATTATTTTCGCGTCTAAAATATTTTTAACTTGTCTTTCGACTATGGGTAATAAGATAGGGTTTATTTGTCTAAGTTTTTTCCTAAAGGTTTTGACACCAGGATTCAGAGGTATCTTGTGTTCAATCACACTAGTGTCATAGGTTCTAAGCTCTTCATAAGACCAAGCAAAAACGTCTTTATATCATGCGAGAAAATCTTTATACTTGTTTTTTACCTCAGGAGGAAGGTACTTTGATATTTTCACCATCCTAGGCTCCTCCTTTGTCCCTACATCACAATATTCAATGTCTTATGGTTGGGGTTGTAGAGTGGATTTTAAGGGCATGTCATTCTGATCGAAAAGTCCCTCCAGGGGGATTAGTCCCTTTAGAATCTGATTATTTTTTAAAACCAACATGCGATGGTTAGCGATTTTTTCTCAGAACTCTTGAGGGTCTTCTCCTTCTTTCATGATCCATATGTGATCATTTTGATTTTCTTGATCAATGTGAGTTTCAGATAAGTCGCCCACTGCCTCGAGGAACTTGCTGATCTATTCGTCATCCTCGAAAACTTGCCAGTGTTGTATGTTGTTCGAGATGGATGGTATGTGCCTTACCTCTATGTGGTATTTTAATTTAAAAGTTGTAGGGCGGGTGAACGTTGAGGCTACCTTGGCTGACGAATCAGCCTACAAATTTTCGGCACGTGGGATGAAGTGGATATTCACAAATGAGAAGAATTTTTCCATTAGATCCCAGGCACAATTTCTGTACGATCGCAATCTCGGGTGCTTGGCTTGATATTGTCGATTCATCTGTTTGACTATCAACTCTACGTCTCCATATACTTCTAGGTTTTTTATGTTCATCTTCCTGGAAGCTTCCAATCCTAATACTAAGGCTTCATACTCACATACATTGTTGGTGTAGTGTATATCCCATTGAAGCTTGTAAGAGAAAGGGACAACAAATTTATTTTTAGGTGCCACAAAAAGTACCCCTGCACCTGCTCCTTCACATGACAGGGCACCGTCAAAAAACATTTTCCAGATCCTAGTGCTATACATATTTTCAAACTCTTTCTCATATATGTAATTTTCTTCTATGCAGCTATCTATACCATCATCAAAAGACAAAATGCAATTTCCTAGATCTTGATCAACAATGTAAACAAGAAAATTGTTAGGATTCTGAGGATTGCTCACTGTATAGGCTAACCTCGTTTCCCTATATAATTGAGTAAGTTGTCCACCAAACACAGGAATTGTGGTGTAAGTCATGTCCATTTGGAGGGACCCCCCAAGTTTGGATCCCCATGACCTTGAAAATAGTAAGCCATATTTTTGGGGGATATCAACAATAACTACATCCATCAGGACGCTTTTGACTAGGACCTGTGTGAGGGTGACTACTAAATCTTTTATCATACCCATGCACTTAACTCTTATCGAATCAAAAGAGTAGAGATCTTCGTAAGGCCTGGTGATCTCGAGGCCTAGTCTGTCCATAATAGTTTTGGGCATCACATTATGTGAAGCTCCAGAGTCTATCATGATACTGCACATTCAGGGTGATATAGAAAGGAGCGATGGTGTCTCTGGCACCTTCGAAATGTGGACCAAAAGTGATGTTGGGCTTATCATATTCCAAATTTATCACATCATATTGACTCTGTTGATCTGAACAACTTATCACTTTGGTTATCTGCTTTCGATATGCAAGATGTTTTGCTAATTCAACCAGAGGAATTGGTATTTTGATCCTATTTATCTCATTTTCAAAACTGAAACTACCACTACCTTTGTCTGTTTCTATGGTTGAAACCTAGGGATCTTTATTATACAACTTATTTGTTTGAGTTGATTTATTACTCGTGAGTTTATTTACCGGTGTGTGTCTCAGCTGTCTTGATTTCCCTTGTTTGAGTCTCAACCTCCTTCATTTTGGGATCCAACAAGTCTGCCCCTTTTATTTTATTAGTAGATGTTTCAGTATCTTTTAGGGTAGGGACATATACTTCACCTCTAGGGAGAATTTTCTTGGGTTTAAGACTCAACACAGGTTTTTTTTTAGACCTCAGGTTATACCTAGGTTGGATTTGAGCCATTACAGAATCAGTCATTTCTTGACATACAACGAAATCAATGTTATTTATATCATCATCTTCATTTGATGGTTGCGGTGTGTTTAAAGACTTCTCGTAATTTTATTTAGTTACATAAGGCTGAGTGAAGTCGTCACCCAAATTTGTCACATCTTCTTCCAGACCCTTGAAATCTTCCAGGTCATTTCCTCCTATAAAACTTTCATTTTTTAAAGGGGTTTGAATTTTCTGGTCTTCATTTTTAATCTTCCTTTGTTGATTTTGAGGGTTAGGGTTTCTTCTTAATTCTCTTTTAATGAAAGGATAAACCTTGGATTGATCTAGCTCCATTATGGAAATCTTATTCGACAACTCCTTAAGTATCCTAGCCATATCATCCATGTTGTCGTCTGTGGATCTATTGGACCCTGAAGGTCCCGTTGGTTCCCTAAAACTTCTGGTTTCTTGGTTTCCCGTTTCTACCTTAGATTTCAACTTGACAGAGGCCATCATGTTAGATTTGATTTCCACAACATCATCCTACATTCGGGTTAAGGTAGTCCCTCACCTTTCTCTTAAGAGAAGGGAAAAATCGGGTTCAAAAGCTCCCGCGAAGGTTACTTTGGCTGCAGGTTGGGATGGTTTAACTTCGGCTGGGATCTTATTATACACCTTATTAAATATTTGAATAAATTCCATAATTGTTTCTGAATTATTTTTCTTTAAAGATCCAAACTCGGTCAAATAATACAAGTGGTCTTTCCTTTCGCCCCATTATCTAAGGAAGGAGTCTTATAGGGCATCGTAGGATAAAATCGATCCTATGGGTAGGCTTCAAAACCAGGTTCATACCTGTCCTTCAAAAGTTTGAACAAACAACCTCGAATACACGTCTTCATGCTCGAGACCTAAGATATTCATGAACTGATCAAATAAGTTTATATCTTTGGTTGCGGTCAAGTCTCCTTCCCCTGTAAATTTTGGTAATTTTTTTATATAATTTTCAGGAAGGTCATGAAGAGGGACGGGTAGGACCAAAGGTGCATATATTGCAACCACTTTAGCAAAAAATCTGGGAGGCGGGGGAGGCCCTTGGCCTCCCATTCCTCCTCCTGGAGCCCCTTCACCTCCGAAAACCTCTCCTCCTCCTCCTCCGGCAACTGCCATTGGTACTACTGGATAGGGAAACAATGTATTGTATAGAGGGTTCTGGAACACTAAAAGCGAATCTTTAGCTTCTTCGTAAGACGAGAAAACCAAAGATGGGTGGTAAGGGATGCAAGGACTTGGCTCTTTAAACTTGAAAGAAATGTAATCAGGGGAACCCATGGGCGTAGAATCTAAGTGTATGGTATACTCTTCGAGACTCGGTGAGGTCATGGAATCTAAATTAAGAGTCGGCGGGATATCGACCGCTAATAAATTCACTGCGGGGTTTTTACCTTTGTGCACGACAGAGGTTTTCAGATCGATTTCACTTTTAACCTCAGAGCTAGCTAAAAATGAATAGATGGTTTTTGGAGGGGAACTATGTGAAGTTGAAGGTTCAAAAGAACTCTTGGTCTTGGGTTGTGGGTACTTAAGATGATAGACTAAAATAGTTGGCTTAAGGGAACCTCTAGTTTTCAGTATTTTTTTGGAATTGGAAACAGGCGTGGTCTGTTTTCTCTCTGGGTTTTTTCTGGTATTCCTTCGACCGGATTCTATCTTATTTAAACGTGGAGTCACCAAGTGAAATATAAGAAAACACTTTAGAGGGTGTTCACTCTTTGTTCACTATCAAAGGGTGAAACTTGCAAGAATGTTGTTCTTCCCAGGGAAAGTGTTTCGTAACTTTGTCCCAGGCAATGATGCCAAAAAGATGTTGTTCCAGAGTCTGTACCTAAGGCTTAGAAATTACAGTGTCTAGGAATCCGAAAGTGAGTGAAGAGTAATAAGGAGGGGAGGATCAACCTTCGGGAAAGGAAGCTAAGGATGATTTCTAGGTTGTCTTTGTCGCACTTCCAACTATTCCTGGATGTTTATGTCCCGTTCTATTGCGGCCCACGAACGTTCAAGTTCTACCTGGGTGGTGGTTATTTTAAGTATAATATCAAAGAGATTTAAAGTGATATGGGTTTGGTCCGATAAGCTAGGTTCAATATTAGGTTGTCTTACAATGGGGACAATGATAGAGGAACAGTAAATTAAAAGTGAATTCGAGGTTTTTTATACTGTACCTATTTGATCTTCTAAAAGATAACTTTTGAAATCAATATCAAAGATAAAATGCAAACCAAAGGACTTTTTTCGTAACTGATTTATATTTTAAATAAATGATGTGCGAAATATGAGAAAAACATTAAGCAGTCTATAAAGCAAGGCTCCTATCAAGGGAGAATCTCACCCAGTAAACATAAGAAGAAAATAAGATAAGAAGGAATCTGACGAAGCATAAAATATGACAATCTAAAAGGTTCACAGGTCTTGTACCTGCTAATAGTCGATACAGAGGAAAAACTGTAAACGATATAGATGGCTAAAAATTGATCACCACAGTAGAGGTTTTACTAAATTGCAACGAAACATTCATCATACATATATAAGCGAAATGAAATTAAATACTAAATTATAGAGAAAACAAACTCATAACACAGTCTTGACGGAATCGGGAGTCTCCGGATTGCTTTGTATTAATTCTAAAAAAGGAGATAGTCTCTATTACAATTGACCAAAAAGGTCCAACCCCTGTTCTTTCTTCAAAATGTTTATTTATACAAATTTCTATATGCTAGGATTTCAATCGTTCTAGAGGTTTTCGGTTACAACAAAGGAGATTAAACGTTTCAATTCTTTGTCTCTGTCCTTATTTGGTACCAGCAACCTGCCTCTTCGCATTCTCTGTGCAAATGACGCACTTATCCACCAGCTGGGATATCAACTTAGAAGGTTCTGCTTGATTATTGGCCTCGAAAGTGTAACAATCATTCACCAATTGTGGCAACTTTCCTTCCACATGTTGGTCTTTGGCACTGATAGAACATAATTGTACACTCGGTTTAATTAGCCATTTATCTATTTGGACTATGTCCGTCTGGGTTATTTGTGATATTTCATCCAATTMTCTTTCTTCATTTTCCTTGATCTTGAGCAGATGCTTGGCTGTATTGATCTGGCCCATTATTTCAGTGTTTCTTTCATCATCGGAACCCAACCAACTCCCATCTAGAAAATMGAAGGTTTATTCACAATATTTTCTTACCTCTTTAGCTTGTTGTCTGCCTTTGGATATGTTATGCTCCCATTATTTCAACAAGATGTTACCTCGGGTCTTCTCTGAGATAGAAAACCTAGAACTACTGCCTGTTTCCCTTCTGGTCCTGGCTATAATAGCCTCCTGGAAGGTAACCTGAGCCGCCCCAGTGTCTTTTTATCTAAGAGTGAGGTTTTCCAATACTCGATAAATGAGTTGGAAGTTGTTTTGAATCATTCCCACCTTATTAAGTAGACCTTGTTGAGTTGTTGCCACTCTTTTTCTGATTTCTATAGCTTGGGATTGAAATATCCCGATATCGATTACCTGGATTTTGGCAAAGTCTAATTTGGCTTGTAGCTTCTCTATCAATTCTCCTTACTAGCCTATCTGTATCTGACTTGTCTGAGCCATCAGTTGTGTCTGTTCAAGATCAACTTTGAGCCGATCGATTTCCTTTTGATCAGTTGCTCTAGCTTGTTCTAAACCTGTATTCGCCTGATCTTTGGCAACGACCTCTGCTGTAGCTAGTTTAGCCTCTAATGTTTTGATCAAACAATTTTTTTGCTTCAACTGATCCTTTAGGGTCCCGACTGAATATTGATTGGATGTAGTGAAAGCCCCCAATGTTCCTACTATTTGAGTTGCAAATTCCTCCTTTTTCATAGCTCTCTCATCAGTTAAAATTTTAAATTTCTTTGATACTGTACCAGCCTCTTGGTAGAGTTCTTGTTTCACGACAAGCTTTATCTTCTTATCGAAGAAGAATTCATTCGGAGGTAGGTCTTCCATTGTTATGGGAGTTAATTCTTCGTTGAAAACCCAACCTTCGTTTGGGACCCCCTTCGTGGACTGTAGGGGGGTAACATAAAGGATGGGATTGTCGACCTGCTTAGATGATTTCCCTGGAGTAACAACCGAGGTTGGTTCTCTTGGAGGGTTGGAAGTCTCAGATTCCTGTTTCAGGTCCCCAATTTTCTCTTTCTTGTCCTGGTGCTCTTCTTGGTCGGGTGCTGAATCTTTGGAGCCTTCGGCTTCCATTTGCTGCACCTCTACGGTCGTTGGATTCTCACCCCGTAATACTGGAGGAAGGTAGCTCCGCTGATGTTCTTGGAATTTGAAAAAATCGGCCCTCTCTTCGAGCGACAGGGTTTGTATCCGAGCCAAAACCTCGACATAAGATCTCGCAGCTCGGAAAATGTCATCATGAGGTGAATTCTCGTGCTCAAATATTTTAAGGCCACAACTAGCCAAGTGATTACTCACGACCCTGTGTGGGTCGTGTTTCTTGAATTCAATGTGGATCAATTTAATATATTCCAAGGTTGTTGCCTCGGCCTTTGCATGCCCGGAATATAATAAAGAATAGGTATTTAAATGAATGGGGAAAGGTGGCCATACCTTCTTTGAAAATCCTTTAATCTCTTTGCTTATGCCACCAATCACGGTTTTCCTGGTGATCTCACGACAAGCCAGCCTATCGGGTATAAATAATGGTAGAGAATGCGGAGGGATAGAAGTGCCAAAAAATCTAATGTATATAAATTCTTCCTCCACGTACCAGTCGACCACATTGCTCAAATTGGCAGCGATGCTATCTGAGATCCTGGGTGGTTGATTACCGAAGATGGTGACATGCATCAGTACCATTACCCAATTGAAATTTTCGTATATGAAATCTGAGGCCTTATCCTCCCAAAGCTTTGAATGGTAGACATGGATAGGCTCAACATCCGATGGAGCCCAACTCTAGCTCATTAAGGGAAAAGGCGTCGTGAAACACACGACGTCCATGATGTATGCAGACATAAAAAATGAAGCGGCCTTCCCGCTCACCCTCTGCGTCTGATATTCTGTAATCTGACTGGTTAGAATATCTGACAATAGTTTGGCCCAGTCAAATGAATAACCTTCCGTGACTGCATGCATCAGAGGAACCCATGGGAGGAAAAAATGTGTGGTGTCTTCCCTCCCATACAATATACAGGTCATCATTGCTATGTATTTGAATTTTGGTTCCAAAGAAGATATGGAATAAACTTTGTTGTTATCTTCCCTGAACTTCGCGGGGTGTGAGATCCAATCATTGATCAAATCAGATAAGATTTTTCCATATTTATCGCATTCCTTCTATTTAAAATCCTCCAGAAACTCGGCATTGTATGTGAAGTTCGACGTGGGTGGAAACTTGTACATCGCCTGTAAGTGTTAAGGTCTAAAGGTCCCAATAGTGACCTTTTGCTCACTAATGATGGTTCTGGTCAGGATATCTACATGATCTAGAACCCATAGGATCATGTCATAGTAAGGAAGAATATGTGGCCTGGACGATATTTTATGCATCTCTACTTGGACAACGATCTTGTATTTGGTGGCCAAGTTTTCCTTCTCGTTGTCACTAGAATCGTCTGAATAGTTCACCAAATCGGATTGCAGAACCTCAGAGATGTATGACCAGGTTCAGATAGAATCAACGGTTCATGGTGAAGTATCAGAAACATTATCAGAGCTCTGTCCTGAAATCTCAACACTTTCCTTGGACGCTTTTCATGGGGCCATGACAGAGGATTGTGACTTTGCTCTCCTGTAATAAAAATGTGTATACATATAGAAATCAACTTGCTGAGAAAAAATTCTCTGCGCAAAATAGAAATGAGATTTATGAACAGAATAGAAAGAAAAAGATCTATATCTTTGACCATTTAAAACCTCAACGTCCTTATGAACTGAATGGTCAAATCATTTTTAGAGACAGTTTTAGCAATAAAAACCATATCATTACTTGTCGCTTCGCCTCATTTCCAATTAATGCCATAAATTTCGACGGTTCGTGACACAAGTTGGCGCAATGAACATTTAAATTTACCTTGTAGATTGTGCATATTATTACTTGTATTAAACACTGATTAAGATGGCTTAGCTTCTTTAATCATGATTTCTTAAAATTTAATTAACCTTTCAGCGTTCGCCGTATCGGGAGTTTTCACTCTAACCTTTTGAGCCCCTATAACCCAAGATCGCGATGATGCGATCTAGTTAAGTGAAAACGTAATCTGGATTAAATGTTAGATTAATCATGTTTAGTTAATATCACGACTTTTCGAGTCGGGACTTCGAAGGTAAAGTTCTCGGGAGGAGCGTATGCCGAGTCGCGAAATTCTGAGATCACGATGATGTGATCTATTTAAGCCAGAAGGTAAATCGGGTTTAAGTGTTTAATTAATTTATATTTAAGTAATATTGTGACTTCGCGATTCGGGGCTTCGAAGGTATAGTTTTTGGGAGAAACATATGCCAAGTTATGAAATCCCAACAGACTTTAACTATGGTTAAAAGCTATTCACCCCTGACACTAACCCAGGTAACTTGTGCGAACGTCTTGCGACTTTGCCTATCAGAGTTATGACGGTAAGACTTTTGGGGAGGGAAAACGCCAAGATGCGAAATATCGACAACGCTTAACTAAGGTTTAAGGAACTTTACTCTTAGCACTAACTTGTGTAAACTTTCAAGGTTACTTCGCGACTTCGTGCATCGGGGCTTAAAAACAGTGTGACTTGTAACTCCCGAAACGCGATATCCCGAGGTAAAGAAAAGTGAAAAATCTTGTTCATGGTTAAAAGGAAATGGTATTAGGAGTAAAAAAACCCTCGCCACTTTGCATATCGGGACTACTGATATTTTCAAAGGGTAAAGGTCACGAATTAAAAGACAACTTGAATGACCAGCCTTTGAATGCAATAATTGAGCTTAAAACTAGTCAAAAAAGGCGGCTCCAACAATCGGAATTGTTATTCATGTAATGAATATGGTCACAAATATTTTGAATGTAGAGCTTATGAAAGGAGATACAATGGAAGATTTTATAACACCCTAAGGTGTTGGAGATGTGATAAAGTAGGACACATTGTTGTTCACTGTAACACCATGAGATGCTACAACTACAGTGGATTTGGCCACAAATCCCAGGATTGTTGGAACAGAAGAAGAAAGTCCATGATGAGGACTTCACATAGCATGGATAGAAGAAGGAATGAAGTAAGAAAAGGAGACATATTTGAAAATATGGATGCTCATAGCTCAAGTTCTGAGGAGAAGGGACATCTACAGAAGTGGGTGAAAAAGACAGAGCAACCATATCAAAATGAAATATTGAAAGGGAGTTCAAGTGTGTTATCCATAGAGGCATAC
>JZKD02S1754130.1:99775-111825 GCA_000966675.3 Picea glauca
TAAATCTTGGGTGCATGGCACTAACCCATGAGTATGGATTGATGTTGATCTATTGGGGTACATGGATGGTACATATTTGAGTTTCATTGATATATCTTATGATGTATTATTGGAATCATATGTTGGATATCATGGTGCATGTATTTTGCATGTGGTTGGGCTACATATTGAGACATGTAGTTGGTGACTTGAGTTGATAGTCATGTTGCACATCATTGGGGAGTCATAGCTTGTTGATGCATGGTTGATATACTTTCTTGGTGCAAATGATGATGCATGATGGTACACTCATAGATGGTATTCCTTTTCCATATTGATAGATGCACATGGTTGGCATAATTGGTAGATGCACATGGTTGGCATATTGGCAGATGCACATGTTGGCATATTGGTAGATGCACATGTTGGCATATGGTGGATACAATCCATGGATGATATCTATTGACGTACATGGTTAATGCACATGGATGTTGTGCATGATGTACTTGGTTAATATCTTGTTCATGATTATCTATTTTCATTATTGACATATCTTTTGTTTCATGATGTATGGTATGACACAAGTTTGATGCATGAACATGTCCAAGGATCGTCATAGAGAGAGTGGTTGATCTATGATCTAGTTGAAAATAGGGGTAGACATACCCATAGGGGGAGTCATTCCTCTTATGATTCTAGGAGGAAATACGTATCAGATGCATACCTAGAAAAGAGCTCTATACTTGATGAAAAAGCACAAAGGAATAATTCCAGGGGGAGCGATGGTCATAGAAGGAGCATGAGCAATGTATTTTCAACATTAAATCATATTGATATCCCTTGTTCAAAAGGGGAGATATTATTCATTGGAAACAAGATAGGGGGAGCAGCCCCAAGGAGAGTTCAAGCAAGGGGAGAAGCCCTAAGAGGAAAATTTCCCTTTTCCATTGATGTCAAAGGGGGAGAGATAGTCACATTGATGTGATTGATGTTTATTGATAGAAAGGCTTAGTCTAATGAGAAGAGATAGTCGCATTGTTATGGGAGAGATAGTCACATGGTTGTGATTGATGACTATTGATGTAGAGCATGCCTTGTCTACATGTTGACATCAATGATTGGTATTGACATCAATGTTGGTATTTTCATCAATGCCAAAGGGGGAGATTGTTGGATCATGTTGTCATTGATGCCAATGGTTTTATTATTTTGATGTCAAAGGATTGATGTCAAGTGATTGAGCGATTAAAATATGTCAAGTGATTGATTGATGTCAATGGATTGATTGATTGATGAACAATGTATATGTATTATCCTTGATGAGAATGATATATGTCAAGTGGAAACCAATCGATGAAGATGGATAAAGATGAATAGATGAAGATGGATCAAGGAGTTGTCATTGATACATGATGAAGATGGATTCTTTATATTATGCATATTTTTATGACTCATTATTGTCTTGTCATGATTAATAAGAAGTACAAATCGATGAACTCCAAAGAGGTCCCCTTATGGTGAAATCCCTCATGGGAAGACGCTTTGTGGTTGAGTTGTGGTTGAGAGAACCTATGCTTGTATGTGGAATAATGATATGAATATGAATGAAGTTATTGGTGAAACTATCCTAGATGGATAGTGCTTGTCATGCCATTTCCGGTGGTATGTGGAACGTCTCATAAATCCTCATGGTTTGAGAGTTATGGCCCTACGAAGATGAAGGACCCCCATATGATGGCTTGAAGACCCAAATGGTCAAAGAAGTCAAAGTTCCCTAAAATAAGAAATCATTATGAAGTGAAAAAGTCAAGATGGATTATTTAAATAATAAAGTGAAGTAACAAAATTAAGAAGGAATATTTAAATGATAAAATATTGGAGAACTTTCTATTTATGGAAAGTGGTTAACCCTAAAATAAGGAAAATAGGTTAAGTGACCTAGAAATGGGTTAAGTAACTTAGAAATGGGTTAAGTGACCTAGAGGATGAAAGTATAAATAAGATAGCTATGGACTCTTGCAAAACATCCTTTTTGTGGATCAATGGAGAGATTCTTGTGAGAATATGTTTTGGAGTATTGATGGAGAGCTTCTTGTGAGAGCATCTTTGGTATGGATCTATTTAGCATAATTGAAGATATATTATGAGAAATAGAGCATGAGGAGGATCTCATGGATGCATCAAAGTTTCGACAATATCAAAGATCTTGACGGAAAAAGTATCAGAGCTTCAAAAACCCTAGTTTCTGAGGTGTACGTAGGCTGTAACGGGCCAGGGCACGTACATACACTGGCTCTATGAGGACAGGGCACATACAATGGTTAAAATCATGTAGATTTATGTTTGAGCTGATGACTGACAGTTGAAGACTGAAGTAGGTTCCACATCTGCACTCTATGGGCTTAGATCTGTCACTGAGACACTGCTATGGTTTCATTATTGTCTCAATGGATACTATTGCTTGAATGCTTAGGGAATTCTTGGCATGGTTGCTATGATGTAGTTTATATTGGTTGATGGAGTGAGAAACACTCTTATGATTTAGTATTGATATGATGGCTATAATATTTTGATTATTTATGCATGATTGATTAACATTCATATTGATTAGTTGTGGAGCATGAATAAGCTATTGGAGAGATTGGATGTGTTGTGACTGGATGGTGGTCAGTTTGGATAGTGAGAGACAAAAGATAATGATAAATTGGTTGCAGAGGATATGAGTTGATCTTGAAGGATAAACCCTAATATATCATAAGGCATACACATGTTGTTGTATACACTGGACGCGTACATACAAAGGCTGTAGTGAGCCAGGGCGTGTACACACACGGGCTGCACTACTAACATGATGTGCACCTATTGCAGATTGATATCTGTTGAGGATTTTTTCCTCATCTCAGTTGGTGATGAGTGTGTAAGATGATTCTTGCATTATAGAGCTGGTTCTCTTTTAGAGTTGTACTCTATTCAGTTGTTGCTGAAAAATCCCAAGGATTGTAGTTCGTAATAAAAATAAAATTGTACATACATCTCGTGTTCTTTGTGTTACTTGTGGTGATTACTTGTTGATGATATACTACTGATATATGTTGTTGATATGTGTTCACATCTAACTAGTTATAAATGACATCAATGAGTAATGAGTAAAATGTTGAATGATAACTAATGACTTTTGTGTAAGAGGGAATTTTTGGGAAAAGAGTCCCACACTCATTCACCCCCCCTCTAAGTGTGGTAGGAGTGTCCAACAAAAGGAAAGTAACAACATACCTTCCTTCATAGGTCAAAAAATTCTACAAACTGATAAGCATCCTCCAATACTCCTCCTTGATCTAGCTTTGAGAGATTCCTTTTTTCCAATCAGGTTCCAGATGTTCGGGCTTCAAAACATTTCGACAGAGCCTTTTATCAATAATGATACCCTTGATGTATTTCTCTCCGATAGAAGGTAAACATGTAGCTTCTTCTATGGTTTCCTCTGTTATTTTTAACATCATTTCTCCCAATTGAATGCTTTCTCCATTGTAACTCTGGGAAAAGGCATGGGACACACCCTCGTGATGTCCTCTAAACTTTTCTAGAAAAGGATCCCAACCAACCTTCTCAAATTTTTCTCTACATAATTGGTATTCCTATGTCTCTCTATAGAATTGGAACACATGCTCATGCATATCAACCCCTATGCTATCTTGAAATAAGGTCTCAAATGATTTTAGTAATAAGACTCGGGAGAGGGTTTGGCACTGGAAACAGAGTAGAGAAAATAACAGAGTACCAGAAGCTAAGTTACGAAAACAATGTGATGGAGACAGAGTTGAATGGATAGTAGGAATAAGTAGAGTGGAGGTCGTATAGTGTAGAATGTATAAATAACTCTCATCTAGATGGAGAAGCCATCCATAAGAGAATTTATAAATTGAAATGGGATATAATGGTCAAATCATCGCAATGATGACAAGGTAAGGTTAATCATAAATAATGTTGGGGGATCACATCCATAGATAACGTGAAATATCATATCTAGAAGTTATGTCACATATGGTTCACACCAGTTTTGGAAATGATAGCAGAGAATGTGGTTGATTTGACTGGAATTCATCATTATGTAGCAGTGGACGTCAGTGTTGCCGAAATGTAATCATAATTTTAACATTCACAAAAAAAATGATTTGAATCAGTAATCAATAAGGTATGGTTATGGAATGGTGGTATAATTATGGCTCTGATATCTCACAGAAACAAGAGTCTTCAATAAGAGATATTCAAACTTGGACCAATATTTCTCAAGGTATGATTGTTATTTACCCAATCACATCAATGATCACTCCATGAAGAAATTTGAATACATCGTAAATGGTTTTTTTAAACAGGGGAATAAATATGAAGACTTCAGAAAATGATGATAGAGAGATTTACTAGCTGAAGGTAGCGAAGGTTCATTAGAGCAACCATATATTTAGCACATAATTAATATGCCTCTTAATAAAAGGAATAAAATAATGAGAATTGTTGGGTTCATGTTTTGACTATGTTATTGCGATGATCAAATCCTATTTGCATTGATATTGCATATGTTATGCTTCATATTAACCATTTTAAGGATGCTCAAAGGTTTATATATAAATTCACCATGAATTCACATTAGGTATGTATAATTGGTGTTTTTGTAATGGTTTTGTGATCAATTGAGTTCAGCTCGATGTTTATAAAGATCTAATGCATGATTTGTTTGCAACAGGGAAAAATCGTGGTCCGATCCTCCATTCGGTACTTCGTCTGACACTCCGTTTAGCACTTGATCTGGCACATGATCCAACACTCCATCTGGCACGTGATATGACACTCAAAGTGCATTGGAGCTAGCGGTTGGTACATTGGCAACCTGTGGTTGACAAATAAATGATATGGGTTTTGTGCCTCCTCGTGGCCTCCAACTATAGAGCTCGACACACCTTAGATTGGGAGGTTGTAGTGATCGCTGAGTGGCTCACGAAATTTCTAGAAGATGTTGTTGTTAGAAGTCATTTAATGATTTTGATGTTTTTAGAGGAGGTTGACCCTTCTAGTGGTTGGACTCTCAAGCTATAAATTATTTATAAATACCACTACCAGTGGCACAACTAGACAAATTTTTTAAGAATTTTATTGTGTAATACAGACATTATCTGCAATTTTGTTCCATACTATGTTTTCATTCTTAATAACAGTGTCATGTTGATTTAGCATCTGCATTTCCTATGGAGTGTTTCCACGACCTATTGGGGGGCCCACCAGTGGTCTGGGTGATTGTGTATATCAGTATACATTTGTGTTCATTTTGTTGCTTGGTTAGAATTCAAAATTGTTTCTTTACTACATGTTTTTCTCAATTTTAATTGCTACGTATATGTCAATTATAACTTGTTAATCTAATTCATTTTCCTTAATTGCAGATTGCTTGATTGAATTGTGTAGATCACATAAAGATGTCCATGGTTGTTTTTTTTTGCAGGTTGTAGGAGTTGGTTAATTGCAGTGTTATGTCTTTTCCTTATTAGTTGTAAATTACTCTGTAGAGTACTAAGTTAGATAGCGTTTGTTTATCAAATTGTAATCCAAAATATTATTTATATGCTTGTTTCATTTGTTAATTTTTCTTCAACATGATAGGATAAAAAAATGATTTTTTTTCTAATAGCATCTTAGTTATAATTTTGGGTTATGATCTTCAATGGTAGCTTAGTTAATTTTAAGTTATGATTTTTAATGAGATTTTAGTTGTGGATTTGAATCATGATTTCTATTCAGTATTAGTTAGGAGTTTGTAGATTTCTATACAGAGTATTTCAATGTTATTTTAGTTACAAATTAGAATTAGAATTTCTAATTAGTGTTAGTTATGGGTTTGTGGATTTTCTTGAATTAATTTTTATTCTTTGTAGAATAGAAATAGTTATGAGTTTCTTTAAGAACAAAGTTCACTTATCAAAGATAGTTTTGATAGAGTAGTTGCTTACTTTCTTGTTCATTTAGAGATAGATAGATTAGTTGCTTACTTTCTTATTTACTTGTTCACTCAGATATACATAGATCAAACAATCCATAAATATCGTACTTGTTGTTTGCTTATTTAAAAAGAGATTGAATAGATAGCTTTGAAATAGATTTCTTGTTATTTTCTTATTTAGATATAGTTCATAGTCCTAGATTGTTTAAGGTTACTTAGGCCATATAGAGTTCATAATTCTAGAATTGCTTAAAGATCTTCATTATTTGAGATTATTGGCATTAGATTAGGTGAGGCCAGGCTATATTAGAGCTCTAGACCTGCATATACAATGCTGGCACCTCGAAGCTTACGAGCCCCGGGTTGACAATTTAATGTCAAATTAGATAACATATATTTCACTCGACATTTTTGGCTCCATTGTTGGGGAGGTGATAAAGGGATTATAGATTAGGTAGGTAGGTTTCCTTTAATTACACAACAAGGGGGAGGAGAAAATTTAAGACGAGAGTTAAGAACCTGTGCATCCATTTTAATGGGTCGCTCCAAAGCCTTGTTGTTCCCTTTCCGCAAGAGTGTTTACTTTTTCTGCAAGTTTTCTTACTTTTCTTAGTTTGTTTACTTTTCTTAGTGTGTTTACTTTCTTGAAATTTACTTTCCTGCAAGCTTGTTTATTTTCCCGCAAGCATTCTTTCTTTCTTGCATAATGTGTTTACTTTCCCGCAATTTATTTTTTTCTACCAGTGTGCTTATTTTACTGCAAGAGTGCTTTCTTTTATTTTTTTATGCAAGTTTTATTTCTTTCATGCAAGTGTGCTTCCCTTTCTCAAAGTGTTTTTATTTTTCCTTCCAGTGTGTTTACTTTCATACACGTGTGAGTTTGATTTCATTCCTGCAATCATATTTTATTTTATGTTTTTTTTTCTTTCCTGTAAGTGTGATTTATTTTATGCAAGCGTGGTGTGTTTGGTTTGCACAAATATTCTTTAAATATGTCTTTCATCTTTTAGGTGGTTGTGATTAAAAAATTTAAAATATATCTATAATAATAATAAAAAATTGGATGTTTTAAACCCTAGACACTAATCCATGTGTGAGGTAGGACCCATAAACTAGCAGAATGGATTCGAAGGTGACTATTATTTTGGTATAACTCTCTCAAATCCTGGCAGCAAATGGAATCTCTTATTTTTAGAAGAAAACATCTTGACAATAGTTAAGAACTTGTCTAACTCTCTGGAAATATTAGAAGAATCAAGTTCCTATGAGATACAAAATGATTTTCCATGCCAAACTGCGAAGGAAGCTGAAAAATTATGGACTACATCTAGTGGAGAGCAATCACTAAGACCTGATATTGAGGAGTTCTAAACATCCATCTCAGCAGATCCTTTATGTACTTCAGAAATCAATAATCTAGAAGAAGAGCATCTACATAGCATGATGAAGGAGAGCACATAAATTACTATTGATGAACATCAAGATTACATTGAAATTTGGTTTCAAGAGGTCACCAAGCCACAATACTATTCTCTTGTTCAACACCTTTTGATGCCAAAACAAGTAGGTTGGTTGGTTCTTCATATCCAGGTAATCACTGCGGTAAATTTTTCATATGTGGATATGGGTATGTTTCTTATATTGCGTCACACATGGTTACGTTGGAAAAGTTCTTAAACTTGAATAACGATTTTCCTTTATTTTTAGGTAGGGTAGGATAATAAATAAAAGATTCATGTTGTTAGTTTAGATTAAAGTCTAATGCAACCTCATTTTACATTTTCTTTTTAATAAAATAACCATGAGATCCGCGGAAAAAAAAAAAAAAAGAACTATGAGATACATGTGCCTATGACTTGATCTCACTGATCTCATCAATTTTTTATATTTTAGATTGTGGTTTTTGACAAACAATTTTAGAGATCTTTGCAGGTATTTATTTCACCACAAGTGGACAATTTCAAGGAGACAAAAAGGGAAGTATTTTCCTTCGAGAAAATATATTGCTATATTTGAACCTTGTCTTCTTAAGCATCAATTGAATAATGACTTTTTATTATACTTAGATATTTCTTTCTGTGAATTAGCCATATTTTTGCAAGATTTCTATATTCCTTTCTCTCAAGGAATATTTAATGAAAGTTTGTCTTAACATCCACCACTAGAGGATATAATGAAGTGACACCTTGTCTTATCAAACCTAGAGGTTACTCGTACAATTTCCCAAAGAACCCTAAGTAGGTGAGTAAAGTATCTTTATGAAAGAATAGAAAGAAGGTTTGATTAGTGGTTAGCCATGGAAACACCACTATAACTTAAAAAAAAAATGAGTAGGGCCTAAAGATACCTTTCTATTCTTTTCCAATGGTACCATCTGTTGGCGACGAAAGTCACTACTGGATTGCTAGCAGGAGCAGAGCCCAACACCCATCAATTTTTTATGTCACGGTTTGTTTATAGATGGGGTGACCGAATGGAAGCCAACTCAAAACAATATCATTTCAACTTCAAAACTAGGCTAGGCATGCATAGGTGAGTGAGGTCTTATATAAACTTCAGACAGTGAGTTGTAGTAAAGGGTGAACAGGCGGAAGACTTTTATGGGAGGAGTGCAAAGGGATGTTACGAATGACATGTTCCTAACAGACTGTAGAAGAAGGCATCCAAACGCAAGGTCTTCTTGCATTTAAATACAGAAAACCAGAGAATACAATAATGCAATGATAAATCATTTATCATAACAGAACTGCAATAATTCATGCGACTCAGTCAATCATGAACTCTCTAAGCATGAGACGAAAATTAGATGGAGCGAGAAAAAACTGTCTGTTATAAAACAAGATATCTCAAATACAGATGCATATCCAACAAACTAGGATGTCTGTTAAACTTTAAAGTAGGGAGCTCTGCTCTACCATCAATGCCTACAAAAATACAAAAACTGAGTTTATATACTCAGGAAACTTCACCTCACAGAGGCGTGTACAGTCACTCAAAGCCGGGTGTCCCTTCAGTCAAACTCGTACTGATGTCTTCTTTTAAGCACCATCTTAACTGAGCATAGCCCTTGTAAGGAGAGTAGTTGAGCCATTAAGTGTTAAGCTAGCGTGCGCAGACTTCTCTGTTGATTTGAAGACTTTAGCATGGTGCCTTTGAGAAAATCGATACACAAGACTTATTTGGGCAGACGGCTTGCCAGAACCTCCATTCCTTCACTTAATGAATGAGAGGAAGTCTCAACCACCCACTCTTGTCATCATTTACTTCAGGCGAGAAAAAATATGGAGATCGGATCCGGTGGCTCTTGGAGACTACGACAATCCTCTCTGTAACTGAACTGAGCGCTTCGACCTTCTTGATCTGACGGTTCTTACTTCTCCTGGCGATGTCGTGGGCCCGGGCCTGAGATTCTCTCAGCACCTCGCACCTTGGAAAATAACGGAGATTCTTTTTGAGAGTAGGAGTCATGATGGGTGAAGCGCCGAGATGGCTCTACTCATGCCAGGTGTCCGCTTCAGATGGATGGTTGATATCTTCTCGGCAAGACAGTGGGCCCGAGTCCCAGATGCCCTCGGCACTTCGTGTCTCGCGGCTGGGAGGAGGCTGGTCCTCAATCTTCAAAGTCACAAAGGGAGAGGAGGAGAGGAGCCTAATTGCGCACCACGTGTCTGCTTCAGATGGATGACCTTTGATCATCTCGACAATACTATGGGCCCTGGTCCTCGCGATCTTGCAACCTCGTCGGTTGAACCATCGAGTTTTCACCTTCCTATTTCGTGAGTCCCCGAGATGCGATAATTCAATAGAATGTTGACTTTATCTCCACCCAACGCGTGTCCACCCGTCAATCATGCAGTCCCACCTTATTCTCTATCACTCATTCACATGAACCTCGACACTTCCCAACTCACGAATCCTAATGCCAATACCTCGGGACTTCTCGCAGTGAGATCCCTAGGGCTTCTACAACATGTATTCCACTTCCCTGCTTTGTTATGGCCACCTGTCCTCCAACGGTCGAAATCTCGCAACCTCACAAACTCGCGATCCTCGTAGCCAATTCCTTGGGTATTTTCTTACAAGACTCCGATGCACGATCCCACGTGCTGATCCAATGGTTGTCCTCTTCTTGCTCCTCGCGCCTTCGCGACTTGGAGTACCAAATGTTTGGGCCTTTACCCTGTGAACTTCTGAGTTCACGAGATCCCTCGATCTCTGACACACGTCCTCTTCAATGGATGGTTCTGATCTTCTCGCCACTTCGCTGCTCGTGAAGTCGAATGACTTATTCTCCCAACCTCCGATGCCCGAGTCCCCGATGACAAGAATTATCGCTAACATTAGGCTCCATGGGGGATAGAGTCATCCCTGTGATGCTCTAAGAACTCATTCCACAGCTTCAGTGCCTTGCTGTTGGGTTAGGGAGTCAAGCTCAAAACATCTCTCTTTTGAAAATATAGGCCGAAAAATAAAGCAAAACAAAATAAAATACATGCTCGAAAAAGCTTATTTATATACAATCCTAATTCTAATGAAATATTTCACATGGGGCTAGGTGAANGAGAACGCATCGAGGAGCAGATCCATGCGCTGGCCCATGAGGAGGGCCCTGTGTTCCAAGTCCGACATGTGGCCACGGAGCTCGAACACCAAGGCCAGGTGTTCGTCACTAAGGAGAGGACCATGCGTTCCGCCACCCAAGCCACTAGGAGGAGCAGTCTTCAGGTCCACAGCCTTGCCAATGCCAACCGCAAGCTTCCTCTGCACCACTTCCGTCTCTGCGTTCACAATCTTCTCGACACTTGTAGCTTGCAGGTCACCCGCCCATGGGATTTCTTCAACCACGCAACCAGGGAGGTCGTCTTCCCTAGTCGGGATGCACTTGGTGCCCTGCCTGTTGAACGTCTCCATGGCGCTGGGCTTCTCGTCGCACGGCAAGTCCCCAATCGACAGGTCCTCCTCCACGACGCAAATTGGAAACAGATCCGCGGTCTCGGTCTCCTTCTCTGCCCTGCTGTAGCCAGCTCCCTGTTCARCGATGGTGTCGAGCAACGCCCTCCTCTCAGCCCGAGCCTTCTTCCTGAGAATGGAAGACGCCAAAGCCAGAGCACGTTCAAGTTTCTCCTTCCGGCGCCTCTGCGCTTTGTGTGCATCCCAAACTGAACCCCGTCGAGGTTTTCCTCGCTTCCTGACCATTGTACCCAAGCAAATGCCAATCAAATGCAGAGCTAAATTAGAAAAAAAAACAGGTCGAGAGCGGTTGCAGGTGCTGGGCACAGGCAAGCCGACTCTGTCGAGACACACATAGAAACCACCAGCCCTGGAAAATCTTCTCAGAGTGCAGAGAGAAGGCGATAAATAACCATGGCATAGCCGCACCACGAGCCTTCCCTCGCTGCTCGGGCTCAAAAGAAAAACCATAACCAAACTGTCGAAGCCTCCGTCCTTTCATATCCGCAATTAATCCGTGTGCGCAGGGGGGGTTAATGGTCGCGCGAGGGAGGAGTCCCTCCGTCACATGTCCTCTGCTATGGCTGTCCACCATCGTAAATGCGGATGTGTGGGTGGCGGCCATCAGCCATTAAACTAGAGCTGAGTGCGAATCCGGGTGTCACCTCCTCTATGCCACGTGTCACCCCATCCGGGGAGCTATATTTACTTGTTGGATCTGCAATATGAGTGGTTATTTCTCTATAGTTCAGTGTCCCAGGGGTTAATCCATTTCTGTATTCAAAAATGTAATTTAAACAGAAAAAATTTATAATTTCTTACAAATTTAAGTATCTTATTCCAATGAAAATAGCCAAAACATAGAACAGTTAGACAACGCCATTTCTCTCTCAATTTCAAACAATATTTAAAAAAAACATTCACACTAACACGATTAAATTTAATTTTAAAATGTTTTTCTCTGTACGTACATGTACGCAACATTTCAGAGAATAATAGTTGATTGCCCCTGTCGGGGTCCTTAAAAGGAAAACGGTTAGAGGTACATGTACGCAACATTTCATAATCGAGTAGAGAACCTGTGTGAGTCCTTCAAAGGGAAAGGCCGAGGGCGAACTTATGGACATACGAC
>JZKD02S1754141.1:30598-42142 GCA_000966675.3 Picea glauca
AAGGCTATTGTGCAGAGTCGAGTGGGCAACAATCTGTGGAAATTTGATCCATCTTTTAGAGTTCATTTTTGGTTTTATGTCATAGGTCCTTTTGTATGTTCCATCGAGGATGTCTAAGTTTGACTGAGGTCCAAGATTTCTGCATGAGGTTTTTTAAAGAAAATGACTGTTTGGTGAATTGGAATGAAATAAAGGATTGCTTTATGTCTCATCTATCTTGATTATCATCTTGGTGTGTCTACTTCTATTCTTACATTTATTTCAGAAACTATTATATTCATAAAATTACATAAAAAGTGAATTTCCAGCAAGCTTTTTGTTGATAAAATACTAGACTAAGAACTCGTAATTAATACTTGTGAGTTAGGAGTTAGGATGTTTTTTTGTTGGCTATAAACATAGGGTGATATTCCCGTCTACCTTGCTTTAGCCAAGTAAAGTCTGAAAATGCTTGAGTAAGATCAATTCATATCTTTTCTTCAACAAAATTCATGTGAACTACTATAAAGTGCATTTAATACGACGTTTGAAGTTACTAGTAAAGTAATGCATGCCATCATTATGTTGATGAATCACATATTATTAGCATCATATAGCCTTCTTGCAACTTCTATAGATGTTGATGTTGGTGGCCACAACTAGGATTGGGTAGTGGCACACATGATATTTAGATATACAACATTAGCATCTTTTTTTAATCATTTCATAATCATCTATTTATCATATCTAGTGTGCCACATTATATCTTTTTCAATATATGGGATTTCCTTCATGTTAGGGTCCTACCCTAAAATCCCTACTTTAAGCTACCTAGGAGTTAGTTAATTTTTGTATCGACAACTATCCTCTTTGAATAAGGCCCTTTGGATAATAGTGGATAGTTGTTTAATGTAAAATGATCCACTTTATAAAGCCCAACAGGTTGTTGGTACCCATTAGTGAAGGGACCACAAGTAGTTCGGGTTTTTCTATGGAAAAGTTATTTAAAGATATAGGAGACTTTGGAATATTTGTCTTGTGTTGTGTATATGGATATCTTCTTAGTGGAAGGTCACACCACCTTAAGAGGAAATTGAACATTGTATTATTCCTCGCATGATCAATATACAATCGTATATTTACATTTTTTTATCTTATTGTCTCTTGTTCTCGGTTAATTTGCAATTATATTCTCTATATACCTGAACGTGTTTTAACTTTCAAGGGTTAAGGACTAGTACAAGTGGTATCGGAGCCAAGTTTTAGTAGAATTTTGTTTCAAGCTAGATACATGTCTACCATATTTAAATAACAAAACAATATGTTGTTTAGTGGGTAAAACTATGGTTGGGGAATAATACACATAGGAAATACAAGTGGAATCACGTTGTTGGAAACCCTTATAACCCCTACCGGTATCCCTTCGAATAATATTGCACTAGATAGAACTTCTATATGGAATATCACTTCCACACACCTTCGTGTATATCAAAACTCCCCTGGATATACCTTAAATCAAATCTATATCAACTGATCAACCGTCTTCTTGTTATAGTACACTGAGAATAGAACTCAAGGAAATCACTCTCCAATAGTTGGGTGGCTGAGTCGTACAACTAAGGGCATGATTGAGCCTCCTTAGTTAGTGCCCTAAGATATTGGATTGAGTACTATTGTTGGATCCCACAACTATATTAGAGAGATATAACACCTAAAAATCTTCTATCTTTCAGACCTTGAAATCCCTATCTTCTTTATTCAATGAATGGAATTCCTACATCTTTGCATCCATATGGAATTTGAATATTTTTTCACCCAATAATAATCATCCAAGAGTAATACTCCTATAAGAGTAGTACTCAAGAAAGGAAAAGAAAAGAGAAAGAGAAAGTTTGGGTCTGGTTGAAAACATTGTGAGAGACCTATCTCAAAATATTTCTTACATCATGATGATCATGGGGGTATACCTCTTAAATAATCATTTTTTGGGTGGGATCAACAATATAGTGATTTGGGGTCTATCTGAAAAGACACCTTTCAAGCTATTGGTCATAGTGAGATAAGTGGAGAATAATGCTTCTACAATATCTTCGGTGGTCCCATGGTTTAAACTCACAACATGGCCAACTTGGAGAACCAAAAATCCAACATAACCAACTCACTTAGCACGTACAACTAGAAGACAAGGTGTCTAACATTGAGTCTACATTGAATTTATAAGGGACATAATGACCTAACAAGGATGCATCTTGAAAATAATAGGAGACTTCCTGAATATCCATGTAGGAGATTCAAACATGTATCCAACCAAAGAGGAATTTACCACCCTTGAAGTATAAGCCACACATTTTTTAGGGTAATCATCGCCCATACTTTTAGGATCACAACTCATGGAACCATTTTCCAAAGGTTAACATGATCAAATTTGATGGGTTGGATCCCTCATGGTGGGTTACCCAAATGGAACATTATTTTTCTCTCCATGAAATTACTAATTACCTACACAAAATAAATGTGGGGTCTCATATTTGGATGCTAAATGTTGGTAGAGTTGGAAATGGTATAGAAAGGATTATAAAGGTTACATTTCCTAGACCCATATTGTGCAAGTACTTTATTTTTGTTTTGAGCATGACACTCACCATTTGGGATGCTTGAAAAAATTATGCCAAACAAGCACATTTATGGAATATATTACCACCTTTGAGCAATTGAAAATCCATGCAAAGGGCCAATCTGATCTATTTTTTAAATAATTTTTCATCAATGGTATCGAGGAAGAAATTGAAGCACATGTCATGATGTAGTGCCCACAAACATTCTTGGAATCTTTTGATAGATGTAAATAAGTTGAGATAGTGATCAACACACAAGCCAAGAAACCTTTATTCACTACTTCCCTTAACCCCCTTATGGCGACTATCTCCAGGTCCTCCAACTCACAACCAACCCGCACCACAAGTTATCTCCCGAATATATGATAGAACATCAATGCCCCTATCTTTGATTAATTGTGATGAATGATATTTCAAAGGGAACAATTGCAAATAACATAAATTATTTCAAATGATTTATCTCCACATGAATACTCAAAGGGAATTATTACTAAAGATACTCTTGAACCATGTTTAGAAGAAAACACCACCCCCATGGAAGAGGAATCCCCCTAGAAAAATCCTTTAAAGGAACCCCAAATTTTTGTCCATGTCCTATGATGTTTATCAACATCTCAAACCTTGAAATTGATTATCTACATCAAGCACCACCAAGCGATTTTGTTGATTGATAGTGGCATCACTCACTTTTTTATCCATAGGAGAGTGACACAAGACACCATTGTTATATACATCCAAGATCTAATTGTCAAATTATGATTTCCAATGGTGGTATGATGAAATGTGGGTGCCACTGTAAAAATGTGAAATTACCAATTGGTGGGTATCATCTCAAAACTCACATGTTTTCTATTGAAATGGGTAGTTGAGATATAGTTCTCGACATAGAATGACTATGCGCTTTGGGACTAGTCACCATGGATTTCAAAGAATTAAATATGATTTTCATGCATGAAGGGTAGAAATATACCTTCAAGAGGCTTACATCCATTTCCCATAATATTATCACCTCTCATCATATGGAGAATTTTTTGAAGAAAGGCCATTCGGGTGTTATTGCACAGTTTAATTCCATACAAGTAGTCAACACCCCTCCATGAAAGATTCAGCCTGATTTGCAACTAATTTTCTCTAAGCATCAACAAGAATTTGAAACACCACAAGGTTTACCACCTTCACATGGGGAAAATGACCATTATTTTCTCGTCATTATAGGTAGTCAACCATCCAATGTGTGTCCTAATTGGCACTCTTTTGCACAAAAAAATGAAATTGAAAATATCATTCATGAATTGTTGGAGGTGGGAGTAATACATCCTAGTACTAGCCCATACTCGTCACTAATGGTCATGGTATTAAAAAAGGAAGGTACTTGGCACATCTGTCCTTATTTTAGGGCTCACAATAAGTTGACCATCAAGGACAAATTTCATACCCTGGTTATTGATGACCTCTTGGATGAACTTCACGGAGACACATTTTTCATTAAACTTGACCTTTTTTTTTGCTACCATAAGATCAGGATGAAAGAGGTACACATCCCTCAGACTGATTTCTATATACACGAAGTTCAGTATGAGTTTTTAGTGATGGATTTTGGCCTTTGAAATTCTCCATTAACCTTCGAGAGCCTCATGAACAATATATTTCACCCATTCCAACGCAATTTTGTCTTAGTATTCATTGATGATATTCTAACTTACAAAAAATCATGGGAATACCAAATAGAGCATGCTAATAGAGAATTGAAACTCCTATAGGAACACCAACTATTCACAAAAGTCTCTAAATTTGCTTTTGGGGATTTATAGGTTGAATACTTGGGTCACATTTTTAGTCGGGAAGTAGTACACGTTGATCCCAAGAAAATAACAACTATGTAATAATGGCCCTGTCCTTAAACCCTAAATATCTTGTATGGATTCTTAGTACTTATATGTTATTGCATGAAGTTTGTAAAAAATAATGGAAATTGTTTTTCTCCCTTAACCTCTTTACTCAAAAAGAATGCCTTTGTTTGGAATGAGGCCACTGAACTAGGCTTCTCATCTTTAAAGGATGCCATGTGCACAACTCTCGTATTAGTTGTGCCATATTTTACTAAGAATTTTTTCTTCAAATGTGATTTCTTGGGAAGAGATATGAGATAAGTATTGATGCAACAAGGGAACCCTTTGGCATTCACTAATAAGCAATCATGTGACAAAAATTTGGATAAGTCCACATATGAGAAGGATATGATGGCAATTCTTCATGCAATAGAGGCCTGATACCCATACTTCATTGGGTGACATTTCCAAATCAAGATTGATAATCATAGTATAAATTACTTTCGTGTACAAAGTTTATCCTCACTAAAGCATCATAAGTGGTCCACCAAGCTACTAAGGTATAACTATGAGATTATCTATAATAAAGGTAAAGAAAATGTGGTAATTAATGTTGTTGAATTAGGGTTTTAGATCTAGGTTTCAAACGGATTTACCAAAAAATACCCCATAGGTACCGACATATTCAGTCTTCAAGGGCTAAAAAAGGTGTCACATGAGACGACATGAGAAATTTAGAGACCAAAGGTTTGTGCAAATCATGAAGGAATAATATTGACATGAGACATCCAACTTAGAACCATGGAATAATTTTACATTCATCCATAACATCCATATGAGTGTTGCACAAAATAATACATAACATGTATACATTCATATTAGAATACACAATATATAGAGACAAAGGTGCTTCATGCATCATTCATTAATCGCAAATTCATTCAGATACATTTCAATACAAAAATTCCCTATCCTGCTCTGAGTGTATTCAAAGTGAAACAAAGACCAACAATATGCTCAGATCTCGATCTACTTTCTCTCTCATATTCACATAAAAACTCATGACCAACTAGTGAAGAAAAGCATAACAAGAACTGGAACAATGCTTAACTAAAACCATAACTCATAGAAGATAACATAACAATGAACAAGAATTTAACCAAAACCCCAACCCTTACATGTCTGCATGCATTCCTTTTATCTTTACCAGAGCATGGAAATCATAACAAACTTTCCATCTCACCCACAACCTTGACTATGACCAATCAGGTTGTTAAAAAAAACGTTACAATTATTATTGAAGATATTCAAGGATTTAACACATAGACAAACTTTACAAGTCCTTGCATGAACTACAAAAATAGTTGGTGCACGTAGTAGAACATTGGTTAGTGCAAGCGCTAAATATGGAAATGCACATTGGAAACTCATGGCATGCACCCAGTGTCGACTTGTGGTGCACACATAGTCTTGCCAAAACCTTAGCATGCCAATAGGCTCCCAACACTATTAGTTGGCTTGTTCTTGAGCCAAAGACGTTACTTATGGTGCAACAAAGGTGATGGATGGTACCATATTTTTGATGTCTATAATGAATTCTTTGAAGTGGGCATCGATCTCATAAAAAATTTCTATTAGTTCCTTCATATTTTTGAAAAAGTATTCAACGTCGCCCAATGTGGTCGACCTAGAAATAGGTTTGATCTACGCACCCATTTCTACCACTAGGGATGCCCTTGTATGTGCATTTGCAAGTTTATAGTAGTGTTGCTAGGTATTCTCCACTGTGTCTGACACAATGAATGATAACTTATGTTGGTTAGAATGGGTATATGAAATATCAAGGTGAAGGCTGGGAATTACTTTCATGGTTTCTTGTCGCTCTACCAAAAATAGGGAGGGAAGTGCTTTCTTCTTCTCATTGATATGCACCTTAGTTGTGTGGATATGATATTCAATTATGTTTATTTTGGGGAGACTTTGAAGGTGCGTCGAGAGATTGAAGTTGTACTCAATAACCCATGAAAAATCATCTATTCACTCTTGTATTTTCTACAACAACAATATTCTATTGCAACTCCCCTTGTTCTGATTGAGGGGTACACTTCATCTTTTCCTAAAGATCTGTATTATGTGACTTCAAGTATTGAACCCTTTCCTTTACTTTGATGAGTTTACTTAGCGTCAGGAGGTCCAAATTTTCTATTGTTTTAATGGGGACTAATGCATAGACTTCATCCACTACATTGATTAACAATGTCTTCATAGTAAGCTCCACTTCATGGTGTTCTTTGATCTTTTTATGCATTATTATCTATTGAGTTTCTTGGTCTGCAACAATCTCTTGATTCTGCTTCTATTAAAGCTTTGTATAGGACTGGTTGAGTACATGTTGCTTGCCCCCCAACTCATTCATTATCTTTTCCATATATGTTTGCAAGTCCTGTGAAGGCACTTGTGCCAACTCAAGATCAACATAAGGTAATGGTTGAGGTTCTAAGCTATTGGATGGCTTGAAAGTTGTCACAACTAATGGATTTATCCACAACACTCTCTTCTAGGTACTGTTGTGTGGTGATGTGGTGCTGGTAGTGCTACCTATGAAACTTTGTTCTTGGTACATGGGACTCATTGTTGGAGGAAGCTCAAGCATACAACAAAGCTCACCTAAATTCTATGATGAATCTCTATTAAACAATTGTTACATGTTCAAATTCCCTTGGAGTACCTTAATGATGCTTCTAAATGGTGTTGTGGTTTGTCCTAGATCTTTGATTTGAGTGTTGATATTGATTTCCTATTTTTCCATCTAGCCTATTAGTATCCTACAAATGGAGGACTTCACTGTCATTTGAGAGAGCAATTCCACATCAAAAGGTGTAGTGTCGATACATTATGACATACTAGGTGTGTGCTCTTATTCACTAGACCTAGTTCTTGGGCTTGGATCAATCATTGGAGGCTTTCTCTATGTGGGCAGAGTCTTCTATGTGGTCATTTTCTCCCACTTCTGCTTCATCCCTTATCCTTTTCCTACCTCTTTGGCTACCTTTTCCCATTTCTTCTCACTCATTGGTTCTTTACCTTTATGTTGGGCTGCCTATGGTTCTTTCCACTCACCTAGTAGTTCTTTATCCTTCCATTGGGCTATCTATGCATGTTTCCACTCCTACCTATTCTTGGTACTTGTTTCCAATTGTTCAAAATCATTGTCTAGCATGGGAAAAATTTCCTCTAGCCATTGTGTGACGACCTGTTGTATATCCTCCTCGATAATGGAAAAGGGGAGGATCTTGGCCAAAATATAGGGAGTTGTGAGTGGGGTGATGAAAACATTATGGAAATCACATTCAAACTGAATATAGTCCTCATACCTATTAAGGAGGATACATAGTATGTGAAAGGATCATACCATTGACTGAACCGTTTCCATATACTATTGTTGGAAAGCTATGCTATTTTCACACTAGATCTTCTTCTCCAAGATGTATTGCAACTCTATGAAATTCAACACGAGGAAGGATGGTTCCACCCGTGTGTCATACTTGCGGCTCAATGGTAACTTACACAGTAACACCCAACTATAATGAAACTCATTTTCGAGTTCTTGCACATCCATCCAGTCTTGGATGAACTCATTCATAAAGTATCATTCCTAGGCCATCCAGACCCCTTGAATGCATCACTCTGCAACAACGATTACCCCTAGTGGGAACCCATCCTTGTGACACTCATGCATCATCTTCCAGATAGGTAAATGTGTGGTAAATTGAATGCTTGCATCATTGATAGACAAAATCATTGTTCATATACGTTTCCCATACTTTTTGTACACCTCCTCTTGAGCGACATCCTTATTTTCTATCACATCACCTGGATCCTCCCCTTTTGTGGGAAGGCTTGAGACTTGGTGTATGATAGTGATTTCTAGTTGGTATCCGTGGTCTAGCCAAAGGAATTGTGCATGAAACAAATTGTTTAAGAATTAGGAACATGAGTTGATGTATGGGATACACTTGAAATGTAAGAAATCCAACAGTTTCATTATCCCTAGTTTGTAAAGGGACTTGGCCCATTCTCGGGTAACCAGTTTCAGTCTTCACTTGGCCCTCATAATAACCTCTACATATGTGTTGAATCCCAGTTCAGGGAAACGTGCCTCATCTTATAGGTTGTGAATTGTGTATTTGAGGTGGGGAACTATGTTGGACATATTGTCATTGATGTCAATAGTCGATGTGATGATTTGTTGTTATGATGAATTATCATTTACCATAGATGAGATTTTCATTGATGTAAACAATATATATCAGTTAACAGAAGGAGTGAACAACATGCAGAAGATTGAAAGCATAAGCTCGGGAGGAGGAGTGAACTGAAGAAATTTGTGATTATTTTTTATCACGATAGGATCAACAATGGTCCTATGATAAAATCTCAGGAGGGTTATCATATGCAGAGATCGAAAGCATAAGCTCAGGAAGAGGAGTGAACAATATGTAGAGTATCAAAATCGTAAGCTCATGAGGAGGAGTGAATTGAAGTAATTCATGATTATTGTTGATCATGATAGGATCAACAATGTTACTATGAAAAAAGCTCAGGAGGGTTAGCAAATGAAAAGATCAAAGTTTGGAAGGAAAAGCATAAGATCAAAGTGAGAAGCCTCAGCAGCTGTCTGATCAGAGTGAGAAGACTCAACAATCGTTCGATAAAAAAATTGACCATGTTGACCATCTCATATTACGAATGTCGGTCATATGAGTGACCGTGGGATTGAGGACCATTGGATGATCATGATCGTCAGATTTGCAAGCCAAATCAATGATAGGGATAAATTGCGGATATCAGAAGGAGAATTAAATGACTCTCTAGTTCCAATACCGCAATTGGCCTAGATTTTCAGATCTCATTGACTCGAATATCAATGACTATGGTTGATCCAAAAAAAAAACAATTTAAGTAAGATTAAGTCATGACCCTTAGATGCACAATCGCCAGATCAACGACAGGGATAGATTATGGAGATAAAAAGGAAAATTAAACATCATGTTATTTCCAATCTCGCAATTATTCAGGACCATCAAATATTTTAACTTCAAAGATCAACAATTGTGGTTCACTCACCAACAACACACAACTTCAAATTGCAGAGTTTGGGTGTCGAGTTAAATCACTCGTAATTTGTGGTTGCACAATCATCATCAAACATTGATCTACTTTGAGTGTCTTCACGACCGTTGGATCACATTTTAGTGGAAGGACAGGATCAGATGAAAGGGTTGAGAATTCGATTATCCGAATACCCATCAGTCGTTTTATCAAACCTGAATTCCCTTCAACCATTGTATCATTTCAAGTGGAAGGATAGGATAAGTGATGTAAAAGATATGATATCTCATTTATGGGAATCTTCGTCAGCCCTTGGACCATTCTAAGTGGAAGGATAGGATAAGCTAGAAGAGAAGCACCATAGATAGATTGAGCCATTGATCTAAGTACATGATTGAAGAACAACGTTTAGTTCAGGTCTAAAGTTGCGAGGAGGTTACACTCCAGATAAATCTCACTTCAAGTTTTCAGTTTGAGATTTGAAAGACCTGAAGCTCGGAGAGCCGAAAATCCAAAATGAATAAGGACCATCAGATTTGGAGGACATACGATGACCATTGGATCAGGGTTGTTGGTCATCATACCATGTCTACAAGGACATGTGGTAGAGCATGTCAGCATACCACATCAACAAGGACATGTGGCAGAACACATCAGAAGGTCTACATCAGCAAACCATGTCAACAAATACATATGGAAGATCATGTTGGCAGACCACCTAAGAAATGACTTGTGGCAGACCACATCAATAAGGACACATGGAAAACCACATCATAATACCATGTCAACAAATACACATGGCACAATCAGAGAATGAAAAGTGTCAAGCTAAATCAACATTTTAGGTACATGCAAATAATGAATCATAGTGACACGTGGAAGATACTCAGCTCGTGAAACGTCATCAAGTGATGTAAGAAAGTTACGTAACTACGAGATTTTTGATTCGGGAGTTTTACCACCTGCACTTTCCCAAAGTCTCGAAGTCTCGAATGCCAAAGTTCTGAAGTGGACATGAGACGTACAATCTGAAGATCACTTCGGGAGCATTCTCATCCGTCAATCTACTACAGTGGAAGGATAGTTTAAGTGGAAGCGTTAACCGACAGCAAGTGGTCTCCACCGTTTATGAATTACTCAATAGGTGTTCACTCTAGAGGAAAGAAAGGGTTGAGATTTGAAATCTACAAAGTCTGAAGACCCGATGGAGATATCGACCATTGATCTGAAAGGGACATGCATCAGTGGATTGACAACTCCAGAACATTGACGTACGAAGGAAAGAAGGGGTTGAGATTTGAAATCTCTGAAATTCAGAGACCCGAAGGAGATCTCGACCGTCGATCTGATGTCAGGTGTACTCTCAACCATTGATCAAAATACAGTGGATAGATAGTGTAAGCATAATAGCCGAAGTCCCTAAGTGGACACGAGTCATCTGATCAGAAGAGCATAGTTTAACCACTAGAAGGTAGATCTTGAAGAAATGGGTGGATAGATGGATCTCTCCGCAATTGAAGCTCCCCTATTTGATGGAACAAATTATTCTTCATGGAGAGAAAATATGAAACAATATTTGAAGTCAAGAGGATATAAAGTTTGGAATTTAGTAGTAAGAAAGCCCTGAGACTTATCTACCTCAAAGAATCTATCCAAGATTATAGTCCAAAGAAAATAAAGGAAGAACAATGAAGTGGAATTGAAGATTCTTCTCAATGGATTATTAGATATAGTCAAGGCAAGAATAGGACTATGCACATCCGCCAAGGACTTATGGCTGAAATTAGAAGGGATGTATTGAACAGAAAGACAAGACATATAAGACATTCCTATCAAGGATGAAGAAGAAGATTCAGATAGAATAAAATAATGTTTTGTTAGCATTTATCTCATGGAAGAAGTAGAAGAGAACTATTAAAGGCCAAACAAAAGGTTGATTGGAGTCTCTGTGAATACTACTATGACCATAATGATTCAGACTATAGCTATCTTCATGACTACACTAAAGA
>JZKD02S1754141.1:58200-94618 GCA_000966675.3 Picea glauca
GTGAGGGGGATGAGTGAGTGGGATGTGATGTAAGGGTGACGTAGGGAGGGGGTGTATGGGGTAGAGGACTTAGGATAGGGTAGGTTTTAATGTTTTTAATTTTAATTTTTTATTTGTTTTGTCACGTATCATTTTATATTTTGTCTTTTTGTTTTATTTGTTTTAATTTTTATGCTTTTTATTTTGTATGTTTTATATTATGTTTATTATAATGTTTTTTATATATATATTTTATTTCTTTTTTTTTTAATGTTTTTTTTTAATGCTTTTTTAATCTTTTGTTTTTATTTTTAAATTGTTTTATTTTAATTTGTTTTTAACATAATTTTTTTATTGTTAAACTAATCCTAATTACTAACTTAATTAATAATTAATTAATTATTAAATAGTCATTTATTTATTAGTTTAACCTAGACTAACTACATTGCTAGCATTGTTTATCCTAAGTCTGTTCATGCAGGGATGGAAGGCGGGATACTGGAGGCTGACAAAGGACAAGGGGGAGAGGACGCAGCGGATGAAGGATGCAGCAAGGTGATGGGGAAATGAGCGACAAGAATGGAGGGAGGAAAAGGAATCACCTCAGCCAGGATTTCGTCATCACGAGAGAAACGCTAAATCCATAGTCGAAGAATCGATTTGCCAATAATAATAGGACCCAAACACAAAGATAAAGTGCTTTCAGTAAACAATAACCAGATTCAATAATTGAAATAGATTATGGAGAAAATTGTTCTCGATTTGCCAATACTAGTAAAAGTAGGGCCTAATACAAGACAGCAAGGAATCCTCTAATTTCAAGCCTATGAGTTCAACAAAGAGATAACAGTCTTTATGAACTAGAATAAACTAAAATTAAAGTACAGAGAATGAAATATGAATAATTCTGGTATTGCAAACGAAAGGAACCTTCACTTTATTATTGCAAAAAGAGTCTATACAATGGCATCAAAATGTCACCCTGTTTGAACCCTTGCTTCATATCAAAATCAGGCATTTATAGCCTCTTACAAACAGTTATACAGATCCTAAAAACATGGATMTGTATTTAATAAAGACAACTCAATTCTATCTAAACAACTTGAAAATAAAGTCTATAACAACTAGTCGAACTGTCTTCAATCTCCAAAATCGCCATCTGCATCCTTAATCTCCTGGTATCTGCAATGTGGTGAAAAATAGCAGGACACATGTCTTTGACTGTTGGATTTCCCAACTCTTATGGTCGATTTTCCAGGAAATGGTTTTGCATGTGTTACCAAAATTCTCTCGAATCCCTGATGTTGAACCTTTTGCATGCGATATGATAGCCCACTGATACACTGGAACCCTTCAAAACCTGTTCAGAATGAATTGTCCTATCCTTGGCTTCAAAAAATAGTTTTCTAGCTTTCAACAACGCACTCCTTTTAATTTTTCGTGGGTTAGTTGTTGAAAGCCGTCACTTTCCACAGCTAACGGGTTATAAAATAATAGCTTTGCACTGGGGAAAGTCCCGATTGCGCTCAAAATGACTTTTCTCCTCCAAAATTTGATTTCAAACAAAAATCAGTGGGTATTTGATTTCTCACCTTGCATATTAACGGTGACTTGAGCGAGTACCTTCAGATCTGGATGGGTTTTTTGGCTTAGTTTCTTTTTCAACCTCCTTATCTGCCTTTTGAGGTGTTTGGAAAGCCACCACAAGCTGTTGTAGTCTTTAGTGAGTTTTTTCTTCCTCTTCTTCTCTCTAACACTTTCCTTAGCCAATCTTTTAAACGCAGCATTGGTCTTGGCGAAGTTATTAGATAACCTCTTATACCTTTCTTTAATCACCCACTCCAAGACCTCTTGTTGGGCAATTACCTCCTTGAGATGCTTGATCTTCTGAGACCTCTTTGATTTGGAGTTTTTTGATGATTCTCCCTATTTTGTTTGATTGAAGGTTTCATAGTTCTGTGCACACTCAGCTGACTGCTCAAGACTCTTGGTGACAGGGCATTGGTCTTGCTGCTCTGATTCTAAATCTGAATAGGGAAAGTTTAATATGTTCTTCCCTGTACTCTGCTCTGTAGGATGCTCTGTATTCTGCCATGTGGTCTTCTCTATGGTCTTCTCTGTGGTCTGCTCAAAGTTTAACTTTCTCTTCAACCTGTGAGGCTTCACTCCAGATATTTTGTCTTCTGAAGGCCTTAGCAGGGTCCTTCTTTTTCTTGAACTGCTTTGAGGAGAGGATTGTTTCTTTGAACTCTTCACCTGTTCATTTGCAATCTGGTTCTATGTTTCAAAACCTTCCCAGAATAGGAAATGTTCCCAGCTCCTTCCATGTTGTTTCAATTCCTCCAGGATAATCAATTTTATGAGGCCGAAGTGACATAGAGTAGTTTTCATGCTCAAAGGTTGAGCTCTAATCTTTTTGCAAACCTTAGTCAAACTTTGATATAGGAAATAAGGCAAATTAAGAGGAGTCTTGCCTGTGAAATGATCCATAAGTTTGAAGTGGTACATCATCAATTTATCATATCGACCTTCTGAGGTAATATACAATTGGATACCTTTGAACAGCTCCTACCATTCTTTGTCTAGATAAGAAACTAGCATACCTTTTTTCCATGTTTTGTGCCTGTACCCCTCTTTCAAATAAAATCTGAAATCCAAATTCTTGGGAGCAGTGGTTTTAAACCATCTCTGACCGGTCCTTGGTAAACTTGTAGTTGCGGCAATGACATCCTCATCCACTCTGATTTCCATAGACCCGACGCGAGCTCTATTGCCATCGAAAGTCTTGGAAAAGGCTTCTGATGTAGCCTGGTGGCAACCAACTTGCAATATTTCCACGAATTCAATACACCCTGCATTCGAAAAATGCTTCTGGACTTCGGGATGTGTTTGCAAATAGGACAGGTTATCCAGCTCTCTTTTGAGTAGAGCACCACTGCGTTTTCTCACCATCCTGTGGGTCAAAAACTCTGACAATTTGTAACCCCTGCAACTGCCAATCAAGCTGAGGTTCTACGCTGTTGAAAGCAGTTTGGGCTTCGGCTCTGTTTTGAAACAAATGAAACTTCAACCAACTTCCAGAAACAATTTGTAATATGGAAACCACTATTTGATTTGATGTTTTCATGCTGGCGGTACCTCCTCTGTACCTGCACCACTGAACACGAACTTGCCATTCCGGAGGCCATGAGTGTTGAGCATGAGTTTCTGAGCCGAATTCACATCACAATCCTATTCTGGCGTGCAAAATTTGAGTTTCCATCATTACCCACTCTCATCAGCGCATGATCTGGATTTTCCTGACGTGGGATGATCATATCATCATTACCTTCAGATGTGGATATCATGCACGTGATTCCTGCTTTCAACAATGGCCTGTGGAAAATGCCTCTGTCAGTTTTCCATACTTACCACTTACGCCAGCGCGTGACCCCATGGAAAACCCCTGTTAGCTGTTGATAATCTTGACTTTCCTTAGCACGCGACTTTGTGAAAACTGCTCAATAGTTGCGGAAAGCATGCACTTTGAACAGCGCAACTCTTTCTAAAAAATCACTCCTTAGTTGTGGAAAGCATGCACTTTCAACAACGCATGACCTTTGAGAAACCGCTCCAAAGCTGCGGAAAGTATGCACTTTCAACAACGCACCATCCGCAAAACTGATTTTGGCACCCTTTGAAATTCGCCACTTTCAACAGCGCAAAGACTTATGGAAAGTATTCCTTAGCTGCGGAAAGCATGCACTTTCAACAGCACATGCTCAACTTTTGGACACACGTTAGCTGCGGAAAGTGAAAAATGAAAATTTTGAAAGAAGACTTTATGGGTCAAATTATTTTCTTAAGACAAAACCAAAACCTAATTTTTTTGCAGCTATAAAAACTCAAAAATAACTTTAGGACACTACCGATAGCCATGCTATCCACTACAAAATTCAACCAAAAGGANAAGGTTTCATAGTTCTGTGCACACTCAGCTGACTGCTCAGGAATCTTGGTGATAGGGCATTGGTCTTGCTGCTCTGATTCTGAATCTGAATAGGGAAAGTTTAATATGTTCTTCCCCGTACTTTGCTTTGTAGGATGCTCTGTATTCTGCCCTGTGGTTTGCTCTATGGTCTGATCTGTGGTCTGCTCAAAGTTTAACTTTCTCTTCAAACTGTGAGGCTTCACTCCAGATATTCTTTCTTCTGAAGGCCCTGGAAGGGTCCTTCTTTTTCTTGAACTTCTTTGAGGAGAGGATTGTTTCTTTGAACTCTTCACCTGTTCATTTGCAATCTAGTTCTATGTTTCAAAACCTTCCCAGAATAGGAAATGTTCCCATCTCCTTCCCTGTTGTTTCAATTCCTCCAGGATAATCAATTTTATGAGGCCGAAGTGACATAGAGTAGTTTTCATGCTCAAAGTTTGAGCTCTAATCTTTTTGCAAACCTTAGTCAAACTTTTATATAGGAAATAAGGAAAATTAAGAGGAGTCTTGCCTGTGAAATGATCCAGAAGTTTGAAGTGGTACATCATCAATTTATCATATCAACCTTCTGAGGTAATATACAATTGGATACCTTTGAACAACTCCTGCCATTCTTCGTCTAGATAAGAAACTAGCATACCTTTTTTCCATGTTTTGTGCCTGTACCCCTCTTTCAAATAAACTTTGAAATCCAAATTCTTGGGAGCAGTGGTTTTAAACCATCTCTAACCGGTCCTTGGTAAACTTGTAGTTGCAGCAATGACAGCCTCATCCACTCTGATTTCCATAGACCCAACGCGAGCTCTATTGCCATCGAAAGTATTGGCAAAGGCTTCTGCTGTAGCCTGGTGGCAACCAACTTGCAATCTTTCCATGAATTCAATACACCCTGCATTCGAAAAATGCTTCTGGACTTCAGGATGTGTTTGCAAAAAGGACAGGTTATCCAGCTCTCTTTTGAGTAGAGCACCACTACGTTTTCTCACCATCCTGTGGGTCAAAAATTCCAACAATTTGTAACCCCTGCAACTGCCAATCGAGCCGAGGTTCTACGCTGTTGAAAGCAGTTCAGGCTTCAGCTCTGTTTTGAAACAAATGAAACTTCAACCAACTTCCAGAAACAATTTGTAATATGGAAACCACTATTTGATTTGATGTTGTCATGTTGACAGTACCTCCTCTGTACCTGCACCACTGAACACAAACTTGCCATCCCGGAGGCCATGAGTGTTGAGCGTGATTTTCTGAGCCGAATTCACATCACAATCCTATTCTGGCGTGCAAAATTTGAGTTTCCATCATTACCCACTCTCATCAG
Organism: Picea glauca; assembly: GCA_000966675.3. Classification (NCBI taxonomy): domain Eukaryota; kingdom Viridiplantae; phylum Streptophyta; class Pinopsida; order Pinales; family Pinaceae; genus Picea; species Picea glauca. Next base: position 63,468 of record JZKD02S1754141.1, read on the forward strand.
CACATGATCTGGATTTGCCTGACGTGGGATGATCATATCATCATTACCTTCAGATGTGGATATCACTCACGTGATTCCCGCTTTCAACAACGGCCTGTGGAAAACGCCTCTGTCAGCTGTCCATACTTACCAAATATGCCATCGCGTGACCCCATGGAAAACCCATGTTAGCTGTTGATAATCTTGACTTTCCTCAGCGCGCGACTTTGTGAAAACCGCTCAATAGCTGCGGAAAGTATGCACTTTCAACAATGCACCTCTTCGTAAAAAATCACTCCTTAGCTGTGGAAAGCATGCACTTTCAACAACGCATGACCTTTGAGAAACCGCTCCAAAGCTGCGGAAAGTATGCACTTTCAACAACGCACCATCCGCGAAACCGATTTTGGCACCCTTTGAAATTCGCCACTTTCAACAGCGCAAAGACTTATGGAAAGTATTTCTTAGCTGCGAAAAGCATGCACTTTCAATAGCGCACGCTCAACTTTTGGACACATGTTAGCTTCAGAAAGTGAAAAATGAAAATTTTGAAAGAAGACTTTATGGGTCAAATTATTTTCTTAAGACAAAACCAAAACCTAATTTTTTTGCAGCTATAAAAACTCAAAAATAACTTGAGGACACTACCGATAGCCATGCTATCCACTAAAAAATTCAACCAAAAGGACGGTTTCATTTTGGGAGTTAACAGTGTCATTGGATATTAGTACCATAATTGATTCCAGTTCCCCATGCTACCATAACCTATCCTAGAAATTTCTACCTACCTCTCTGCTTCCATATCTACCTATGTCCTGGTGTTCACTTGTTGTATCCATCTATCCCATCCTTTGGTTTGTACTCAGGTATTTACACCTTAACCTCCTCCAAATATTCTAAATATGCTTTAGGCACAACATGTCTCGTCCCACATTATTGTCTTGAACTGTCTAATCTTCCTCATCATTATGTATTTATGACTAATCTACTTCTAAGTCCTACTCTAACCTTTCACAGTGTCTATCCATTGTACAGTTCCCTCCTATGCAATTCATGTTGTCATGGAACATCTATCCCCTATAGGCCATAATACTTCTTCAATGGAATTTTATTTATTATCCCCTACAATGGCCTCCCATTGAGTGTTGCTAATTTTTTGTGTCAGCCTCACTGATGTAGCAAAGCATAAATGGATATAACCAACACATGTGCATTTTACCTGGGAGCTTCATGGGCTTGCTAAAATAAGGTAATATTAAGGATTAGGGCTACATAACCTTGCATCGTATATTGTGATCATGCCATGACTTCTACCTCCATTTCTTTCCCAACTATCTATGTCGTGCAAGAAATCGGTCTTCTTCCAACTCTATTAACTCATCCAACCATTGGTTTCATTCATCAGGATCCTCAATACCCTTGTATCAACCCATTAATTTGAATTTCGTCATGGGATGGAATATTCATTTTACACACTCCACCACCTGCACCCATTTCTATAGATCTACGCGGTGTGTTTCCCACCAATGTGAAAGAGTTCCCTTGACTACTTCATCCATGGTCTGAATTATTTGGATCTTAGGCACACTCTCCTCTATTTGTTCTAGAAATGTGTCTACTAGCCATGTCTCATCAGACCTTGGTAGGATGCACAACTATGATCTGATCCAATGCAATTTGGTGATTCATGCACATCTCCTAGCCAATACCTCATACAATTTATTCTACCATCTTGTCATTTCATCCTTGGAATTTGTATCATACAATCAACCATTCTTGTATCTTAGCTCTCCATTGGATATCGAATTCACATAGACCTCCTTGTATCCTGTTAGGTTTTATATAAATTCTATGATCAAGCTCTCTTCATCTTCATTTATGGGCTCATCGTATCTATCACCGTCATTTGGATCTAGTGGAACAATGATGCACAAGGATTCTATCCCAAATAAAATATATCGTTGCTTCATATTTAGCATGGCATTGTTATTGAATGAATAGATAATGCCAAGTAGAGCTATATATGGGTTTGAGTCATCCACAATCTTGATCACTTCAAAGTATGGTTTATATTTTACGTCATCGATTTTCACTTCCACTTGCTCCATCCTGCCAATGGGATAAATTGTGTATCGGTTGGAAATCCTAAGTTGAATGGGGAACCACAACAACTTTGGTTTACCCATCAAACCCCATGATTTCTTTGGAAAGATGTTCACATTGGATCCTAGGTCCAACATGACACCATCCATCTCATAATTCCCTAGCTCAGCTATCATCTTAAACTCTCTCCCTGTGCACCTCCTAATACTAACATGACACACATATTGTTATGGTAATGGGGTAGAAATAATAGCGGATATCTCCCCTTCCTCCATAAATATTTCCAACATGTGGGTCAATTTATTAGTAATGATAGGATCACCCAACACCTTAAGACAACAATGCAATAACTCACTTACTTGGTTTTTTGAGTTATCCTCAGGGTAAGGGTTGCATTGTGTTTCCTCTCATGCCATGCATTGCAGCTCTTCATGCACACATTCCTCTTCCATTTCCCTCTATGTCATGCATTGTAATTCTTCACACATGTGGTCCTCTTCCAACACCCTTTTCACATCGTGCATGAACCGCTTCTGCTACGTTATGTCAAAATTAGGAGGTGCTTGTGCTGCTTTTCTGATTTTTCCTTCTATAATCTATCCTAAACCTTCTCCTTGGTCCAATTCAACTCCCATATAGATGCCTCTTTAGGTTACCACCTATACATATGCTAGCTCCTTGCACAACTTTTCCATCACCATGTTACAATGCCCATTTTTGTCTTCCCATTTTGCAGCTAATTCTATACAATCCTTTGAGATGTGCTATGCATTGTGGTAGTGCACACACATCATGTGGAATTTGGTAAATAACTATGAAAAGTGGCCTATCTCGCCACATTTGAAACAGATAAGGAATCTACCTCTACCATTTCATGTTTGGTATCCTTCTATCAAGCCTCCTTGGAGGCCTCTGCATTTGAAGCCTCTGTGGTCTTCACCCTTAATCTCTTATTGGACCTAGTACACATTCACAATGTGTTCCTTCATCAACTGTAATGAATTGAAACTAGTTACACCATGTTGCATCGACTTAAAAAAATCATAAAATGACATGTGAGTAATCTTATGATACTTCTATAGTGTTGGAAAATGGAGAAGTACATGGCCCCATTATCAATAGATCTCACACCATTATTCTTCTGGGCCAATGAGAAATGGGTTTAGTACATCCATTGCCATATATATTCCAAGTGCAAGGCACTCATTTTGGTGATGACCTTCTATGAGACACCCAGTACACCAAACATTTTTTCACCCCACCTTTGTCTTAGCCATATCCTATAGTTGCATAATGAGGTTCACAAGTTGAGACTGTACTTGCACCAAACCTATCAATATCTCACCTCCTCCCAGCATAGACTCTAAGTGCATTTCACTTTACACATATTTCGACTAAGTTGTGACCTTCTACTATGTCAGTGGGATCCAAATGTGTTGTAAAATTCCAACAATAAATCACTCTCTATGCTAGACATCTTGGATATCAAATGTTAGTCTTTCCAACTGGATTTTAAAGTGTTGATCATAATCCTACATGTTTTCTCCAATTGTTTTCTTAATCTCCTTAATCTTAGTGATATAGTGTGACTCCAACTTCGACTTATGAAACTCTCTAAGTAGAGTGGTCTTTATCTCTATGAGGGACCTTATCTATATCATTGGCACGCTAACTTTATATTTCATGTAACACATCAGAGATTTGTCTCTAAAGGTGGTTTCTAGTTGAATGATATTGGATGCTTCATCCATTACTTGCTTCACATACCATATTTCTTCACAGGTAAATGAGTGTCACTCCACATCATCCCTTCCTATCCACTGGAATGCAAGAAGTCTAAGGGTCCAATCCCAATTGGCCATATATAAACAAGAACTTTATCTTCTTGAGTGTGTGATACTTAATGATATTTGTAATAATGATCTTTTTGACAAAGTTTCATTCGCTTCATCTTCTACTCCACTCGTACTATATTCTTCTTTTACGTCTGAACTTTGTTCATCTACTTCTCTCACATATACACTTTCTTCTTTTATTCTTTCTTATTGGTTCAAATGGCATGAGAGGGGTGGTTCAAAGGGGGTTTTTTCCATACTATCTATTTTTCTTTGGTGGTGGATCCATTATATATTTCTATCTCAAGCCATGTAAGCCTTCTTAAAACATCCCATATCTCTTCACTCTCTAGGAGGGTGTCTTCCTCACTAATTTCTTGTGTCCTTGATGCGACTACTCTACACCTGATTTTCCTTTGATTTAACCACATATCTTATCAACAAAGGGGATCTATTCTTACTCTCTTCAACTCTACTACCACTATATCCCTCCCTACTCTCTTCAACTCTACTCCCTAACTCTTTTGAGCCAAAAATCGATATCTCTGGTCCACTTGTTATCCAAATATTTCAACCGAGTTAGGGTTTCTTGGTTCAAGACCAATTGTTCTTGATCTCACTACACATGGTTAATCTATATTTGCATCTTTATCCATTGATGCAACAAGCAAGTAAATTCAATAAAGAAAATTTCATGCAGATTTGAGTATAGATACCTATGTTTTCATTGCTCAAAGTTGATTTGCAAGTTTCTAGTCTACCATTTGTGAACTTGTCCTCTATCTCAGAAGTCCATTCTTCTATCTCTTCCTTCGAAGTTTTCCATGTCATGTTCCTAATTTGACATGCAACACAAAGTCCTCAGGTCCTGACAACAGAACCAATTGTTGGCTCAAGGTTTAAGACCTAGGGTTTGAAACATTTTACCAAAAAATACCCCATAGGTGCCGACATATTCAACTTATATAAGTTAAATTGATACCCAAAGGAATCTAATGAATTATTCTAACATGTAATTTTGTTTGTTGGTTCAACTCTAATAATCAAATAAATACCAAAAAGAACCTCAGTAATCTTCTTTAAAGGCGTGATGATTCATTCACACTATTGTTCATGCACTGGAAATGTCTATAAATCTGATCAAAGTCACATAATGTAAATAATTTGAGATGATATTAATCTCGCTAATGATATTTTGGGTAAGAAGGTTAATGGAGTGGATTTAAAATTCATTTTAATGGGTTTATTACTTTGATGTTTGAGATAATCTAAGAGTACCGGTTTCAACATGATCAAATCAACTTAATCCTTGATAGTAAATTCACATGGTAACACCATAATACAACTTTTTTATATACAAAATAATAATCAAATACTTGTAGACGATGGTTTTAAGTGGTATGAATTTAGTAATATTTGATGAGGAGAAACATTTAATTCAGTGGATATACTTAATTAGCTAATGATCCATTAATTAATGTTTGTGGGATATTCATTGATGAACTAGTCATTGAAACATACTAATGCTCCAATGTATCATTCATTCAACAATAAAGTCATGCAACGACTTGCATTGAAGGATTTGGTATGATATCTCATTTCACATGATGGAAATTCACTCGTCAATACATGCTCAACACTTACAAAAAAATTTAAACGTTTTTCACAATACATGATACATTACTTTGAGAGTCAAAGGAATACCCATAAATGATTAATTCCATTCTACAAAGATTCATTTGGTTCATTGTGTTGTGTTGAGGGTTAGAAATAATCCATTGTTTTGTGTTCTTGAGGATTTCAAAGAATCAAGTTAAACTTGAAAATTGCTCAAACAATTCACATTTGGAGTTTAAAAATTCACTTGAAAGGGGTACCTTATCACATCCAATAGTTGGTTGATGTAACTTGTTATTTGACTATACTATTTTTGGAATTTCTTCATGATTAAAAAATGATTTGATAAGTCTTAAGAACTGATATTTGAATGTGAAATGAATGGTAAAACCATAGCAACAGATTTTTTTCATTTTATGTAAATCTCTAACTTGATGGTTACATGTATAATCTGTTCCTTATTCATTCTTGGCATCACAATTTTGAATTTTATCATGGGACTATGTAATTAGTTGATACATCATTGGGTGGCGAGTAAAATCTAGTTCCACTCGATTATACAATTGTCATATCAAAATCAAGATATTTCTAGCACTTTGTACACAAGTATATATTAAACTTGCAATCCACTTAGAATTTTTGTGAATATAGGTCTAACAATTGCCTCACAATATGAATCTTTCTTCTAACATTACAAACAAGTTGATTGTTGGTTACTCAAAGCCTAGTCAATCTTAGTTGATTGATCTCTTTTTCCTACACAATTTTGGCTTAGAATGAATTTTAGGGATTCCTCCTAGGCTAGGGTAGGATTTTTCCCTTAGTCAAAAGTGTGGGGCAAGGCTATCGTGGTGACAATGGGTAGATTTACTATAGTCACCCTATAGTGCCTCTAGGATCTCCCACCGAGATTAGGACTTTTCCTCCAGTGGTAGAGTTTGAGGGATAACATTGTTAAATTTCTAATCTTGATGCCTAGGTATCTTGTTTACTAGTGATTTTTTTGTTGTAAATCAAATTAGCAACTCACAAAAAAAAATACACTTGGAATAATTAACTGAAATAATTAACAGAATTTATATTGGAAACCAAATATCATACACAATACACAAGTATATTATTCATTTCAAATTATCTTATCATTAGAATAATATCAAATATTACAAGGGATCCCTTATTGAGAAAATGGCCCACATAGAAATACATCAAACTATAGACAACACCAACAAACCCTAGAAACCCCTCCTTGGATATATGATCTCGTACAATCACTTTTCCAGAGTTGTATGTGCTTTTCCTCACTATATCCCATATATGTAAGAACTTTCTTGCAATGTATCCCATGTACATATGCACCTTGATTGACCTGTGAAGTGTGTTCAACTCTGCTTAGTTGTTGTGGCTCTCATCTGTCAGATCTTCTTGTGGCTGCCCCTATTCTCTCTTCTCCCTGACCTGTACTAATCTATATATGAAATTCCTTCTCCACCTATCTATTATCTCTTTGTGAAAAATTCCTTCAAAGTGTCTCATCTCCCCTAGCCTTGATTTATAATGTTGAGTTATGAACTAACCCTAATCTACAAATTGATTGATGGTTGAGATTAAATGTCACCTCACTTGAGATCAATGGCTAAGATTTAATTCACTAATGCTAATAACTTTAGCATTTCATCCATTGAAAACTCAACTAATTAATAAAATCACTTCACCTTAATAATTCCTTTAATTAAAGTAAATTACTAAGGTATAAGGATTTGGAAAAATTCCACACATCTAGACACTTAGATCTATGTGGAAGTACCTTTCCAATGCTACAAACATCAACACTCACTCTTAGTGAGGAAGGTATTCTGAACTACTCCAAGTTTGTCTCTAAATAACACAAACTTCCCTTTAACTGAGGGTTTGGTAAAAATGTCTGGAGTCTTCTCATCTATGGATATAAACTGAAGCTTAACTTCTCCCTTTTGGATCCTATCTCGGATGAAGCGGTACCTAATCTCAATATGCTTGGAACTGTCATGGAATACTTTATTCTTAGAGAGTTTGATACAACTTTGATTATCACAACATATCATCGTGGGATCCAACTCCCAATCAAATAAACTTGTAAGCAATTTGTGAAGCCAAATGGCTTCACAAATAGCCATACTTGCTTCCATATACTCCGCCTCTATTGAACTGAGTGCTATGAAAGTTTGTTTCCTGATGAACCATGTAATCATTGTTTATCCCAAGTTTAAGAAGCATCCTCAGGTTCTCTTCCTGTCTACTGCACTCCCCCCCAATTTGAGTCTGAATATCCTTGCATCCTCACTCCATCACCTCCAATATACCTCAACCCATAATCCAATGTACCTTTCAAGTACTTGAGCACATGCTTCGTTGTTATCTAATGCACCTGCATTGAACCTGCCATGAATTGAATCAATGTGTTTGGACAAAAATATATATCTAGCCTAGTGTTGACCAAATACATTAAGGACCCTATCAACTACTTGTATATCCCGGGGTCCACAAACTCTAAATNACCCCTGTTAGCTGTTGATAATCTTGACTTTCCTCAGCGCTCGACTTTGTGAAAACCGCTCAATAGCTGCGGAAAGTATGCACTTTCAACAATGCACCTCTTCGTAAAAAATCACTCCTTAGCTGTGGAAAGTATGCACTTTCAACAACGCATGACCTTTGAGAAATTGCTCCAAAGCTGCGAAAAGTATGCACTTTCAACAACGCACCATCCGCGAAACCGATTTTGGCACCCTTTGAAATTCGCCACTTTCAACAGTGCAAAGACTTATGGAAAGTATTCCTTAGCTGCGAAAAGCATGCACTTTCAATAGCGCACGCTCAACTTTTGGACACACGTTAGCTTCGGAAAGTGAAAAATGAAAATTTTGAAAGAAGACTTTATGGGTCAAATTATTTTCTTAAGAGAAAACCAAAACCTACTTTTTTTGCAGCTATAAAAACTCAAAAATAACTTGAGGACACTACCGATAGCCATGCTATCCACTACAAAATTCAACCAAAAGGACGGTTTCATTTTGGGAGTTAACAATGTCATTGGATATTAGTACCATAATTGATTCCAGTTCCCCATGCTACCATAACCTATCCTAGAAATATCTACCTACCTCTCTGCTTCCATATCTACCTATGTCCTGGTGTTCACTTGTTGTATCCATCTATCCCATCCTTTGGTTTGTACTCAGGTATTTACACCTTAACCTCCTCCAAATATTCTAAATATGCTTTAGGCACAACATGTCTCGTCCCACATTATTGTCTTGAACTGTCTAATCTTCCTCATCATTATGTATTTATGACTAATCTACTTCTAAGTCCTACTCTAACCTTTCACAGTGTCTATCCATTGTACAGTTCCCTCCTATGCAATTCATGTTGTCATGGAACATCTATCCCCTATAGGCCATAATACTTCTTCAATGGAATTTTATTTATTATCCCCTACAATGGCCTCCCATTGAGTGTTGCTAATTTTTTGTGTCAGCCTCACTGATGTAGCAAAGCATAAATGGATATAACCAACACATGTGCATTTTACCTGGGAGCTTCATGGGCTTGCTAAAATAAGGTAATATTAAGGATTAGGGCTACATAACCTTGCATCGTATATTGTGATCATGCCATGACTTCTACCTCCATTTCTTTCCCAACTATCTATGTCGTGCAAGAAATCGGTCTTCTTCCAACTCTATTAACTCATCCAACCATTGGTTTCATTCATCAGGATCCTCAATACCCTTGTATCAACCCATTAATTTGAATTTCGTCATGGGATGGAATATTCATTTTACACACTCCACCACCTGCACCCATTTCTATAGATCTACGCGGTGTGTTTCCCACCAATGTGAAAGAGTTCCCTTGACTACTTCATCCATGGTCTGAATTATTTGGATCTTAGGCACACTCTCCTCTATTTGTTCTAGAAATGTGTCTACTAGCCATGTCTCATCAGACCTTGGTAGGATGCACAACTATGATCTGATCCAATGCAATTTGGTGATTCATGCACATCTCCTAGCCAATACCTCATACAATTTATTCTACCATCTTGTCATTTCATCCTTGGAATTTGTATCATACAATCAACCATTCTTGTATCTTAGCTCTCCATTGGATATCGAATTCACATAGACCTCCTTGTATCCTGTTAGGTTTTATATAAATTCTATGATCAAGCTCTCTTCATCTTCATTTATGGGCTCATCGTATCTATCACCGTCATTTGGATCTAGTGGAACAATGATGCACAAGGATTCTATCCCAAATAAAATATATCGTTGCTTCATATTTAGCATGGCATTGTTATTGAATGAATAGATAATGCCAAGTAGAGCTATATATGGGTTTGAGTCATCCACAATCTTGATCACTTCAAAGTATGGTTTATATTTTACGTCATCGATTTTCACTTCCACTTGCTCCATCCTGCCAATGGGATAAATTGTGTATCGGTTGGAAATCCTAAGTTGAATGGGGAACCACAACAACTTTGGTTTACCCATCAAACCCCATGATTTCTTTGGAAAGATGTTCACATTGGATCCTAGGTCCAACATGACACCATCCATCTCATAATTCCCTAGCTCAGCTATCATCTTAAACTCTCTCCCTGTGCACCTCCTAATACTAACATGACACACATATTGTTATGGTAATGGGGTAGAAATAATAGCGGATATCTCCCCTTCCTCCATAAATATTTCCAACATGTGGGTCAATTTATTAGTAATGATAGGATCACCCAACACCTTAAGACAACAATGCAATAACTCACTTACTTGGTTTTTTGAGTTATCCTCAGGGTAAGGGTTGCATTGTGTTTCCTCTCATGCCATGCATTGCAGCTCTTCATGCACACATTCCTCTTCCATTTCCCTCTATGTCATGCATTGTAATTCTTCACACATGTGGTCCTCTTCCAACACCCTTTTCACATCGTGCATGAACCGCTTCTGCTACGTTATGTCAAAATTAGGAGGTGCTTGTGCTGCTTTTCTGATTTTTCCTTCTATAATCTATCCTAAACCTTCTCCTTGGTCCAATTCAACTCCCATATAGATGCCTCTTTAGGTTACCACCTATACATATGCTAGCTCCTTGCACAACTTTTCCATCACCATGTTACAATGCCCATTTTTGTCTTCCCATTTTGCAGCTAATTCTATACAATCCTTTGAGATGTGCTATGCATTGTGGTAGTGCACACACATCATGTGGAATTTGGTAAATAACTATGAAAAGTGGCCTATCTCGCCACATTTGAAACAGATAAGGAATCTACCTCTACCATTTCATGTTTGGTATCCTTCTATCAAGCCTCCTTGGAGGCCTCTGCATTTGAAGCCTCTGTGGTCTTCACCCTTAATCTCTTATTGGACCTAGTACACATTCACAATGTGTTCCTTCATCAACTGTAATGAATTGAAACTAGTTACACCATGTTGCATCGACTTAAAAAAATCATAAAATGACATGTGAGTAATCTTATGATACTTCTATAGTGTTGGAAAATGGAGAAGTACATGGCCCCATTATCAATAGATCTCACACCATTATTCTTCTGGGCCAATGAGAAATGGGTTTAGTACATCCATTGCCATATATATTCCAAGTGCAAGGCACTCATTTTGGTGATGACCTTCTATGAGACACCCAGTACACCAAACATTTTTTCACCCCACCTTTGTCTTAGCCATATCCTATAGTTGCATAATGAGGTTCACAAGTTGAGACTGTACTTGCACCAAACCTATCAATATCTCACCTCCTCCCAGCATAGACTCTAAGTGCATTTCACTTTACACATATTTCGACTAAGTTGTGACCTTCTACTATGTCAGTGGGATCCAAATGTGTTGTAAAATTCCAACAATAAATCACTCTCTATGCTAGACATCTTGGATATCAAATGTTAGTCTTTCCAACTGGATTTTAAAGTGTTGATCATAATCCTACATGTTTTCTCCAATTGTTTTCTTAATCTCCTTAATCTTAGTGATATAGTGTGACTCCAACTTCGACTTATGAAACTCTCTAAGTAGAGTGGTCTTTATCTCTATGAGGGACCTTATCTATATCATTGGCACGCTAACTTTATATTTCATGTAACACATCAGAGATTTGTCTCTAAAGGTGGTTTCTAGTTGAATGATATTGGATGCTTCATCCATTACTTGCTTCACATACCATATTTCTTCACAGGTAAATGAGTGTCACTCCACATCATCCCTTCCTATCCACTGGAATGCAANGCCATGAATTGAATCAATGTGTTTGGACAAAAATATATATCTAGCCTAGTGTTGACCAAATACATTAAGGACCCTATCAACTACTTGTATATCCCGGGGTCCACAAACTCTAAATATGAAGTGACAACATTCTTCAAGTTGGTAACCATAGGTGTAGCCATCGATCTTTCTTCCTCCATCCTAAATCTCCTCAAGATATTTATTGTGTTCTTCCCTTGAAAAAGGAATATCTCTCCTAATATCTACCATGACTCTAACCCCAAGAAATAATGCATCAAGCCAATAGCCTTCATCTCAAACTCTATAGACAAATCTACTTTGCACCCTACTATCAACTCCTTTTCACATGCAATAAAAAAATCATCCATGTACAACACCAATATGAGTGGATCAATTCAAGCAAGTATGAAGTACAAGTTACGATCCACCTCACACTTGGTGAATCCCATACTCTACATATATTCGTCAATCCTGGAAACCTACCCTGGGTGCTTGTTTGAGTTTGTACAAGGATTTCCTAAGAGTGCACAAATGAGACTCCCTCCCATGTACCTCAAATCCATGAGGTTGTTCTATGTATACTTCTTCTTCAATGATCCCATTGAGGAAAGTTTTATTCATGTCCATCTAGTGAATCCTCCACCCTATAACTAAATAAATATATATAAAAGCTCAAATAGAAGCATACATGACGATTAAAGAAAATGTCTCNCATGCTTTGCTGCTATCCAATGCATCTACCTCAACTCCACCATGAACTGACTCAATGTGTTCACAACAAAAAATATATTTGTCCTTGTGTTGACCAAATAAATCAAGGACCCTATCAGCTGCATGTATACCTTGGGATCCACCAACTCTGAATTTGAAGTGACAATCTTCTTTAGGTTGGTAACCATAGGTGTAGCCATCAGTCTACAATCCTCCATCCTAAATATTCTCAAGATATCTATTGTGTACTTCCCTTGAACAAGGAATATATCTCTCGATATCTACCATATATTTAACCCCAAGAAATAATACATCAAGCCAATATCCTTCATCTCAAATTTCAGAGCCAAATATTCTTTGCACCTTGCTATAATCTCCTCTACACCTGTGAGAAATAATTCATCCCTATACAACACCAATATGAGTGGATCAATCCCAACAAGTATGAGTTACAAGTTATGATTCACCTCACCCTTGGTGAAGTCCATACTCTGCAAGTATCCATTAATCCTAGAATACCATGCCCTTTGTTCCTATTTGAGTATGTACAAGGATTTCTTAATATTGCACACATGAGACTCCCTCTCATATACCTCAAAAGATTGAGTTTTTTCTATATATACTTCTTCCTCAATGATCCTATTGAGGAAAGTTGTCTTCATGTCCATCTTGTGAATCATCAACCCCATACCTCAAGGAATAGATATAGCAACTCAAATAGATGCATACATGGCAACTGGATAAATTGTCTCCTCGTAGTCCACTCCCTCTCTCCAAGAGGATCCTCTTTCCACAAACCTTGCCTTGAAATTCTCAATGCTGCCATATGAAACATGCTTGATCTTCTAGAGCCACCTAGAAATCACAACTGAATTTCCCTCTGGTTTCGACATTATGTCCCAAACATAATCCTTCATGATAGAGGTGTACTCCTCCACCATGAAATCCATCAAAACCTATTGATCTATCAGTTCCTTGAAACTTGAAGGCTCAACATCAATGATGATACTCATAAGCACCATATAGTTTGGAAACTTCTATGGAGGCTTGCTCTCTCTGACTACACCCCTAGGAGCATCACCACCATCCCTCAATGTCTTCAATAACCACCTGGGTCTCCTGAAAAAACTGGAAGGGGATAACTCCTCCTACCCACTTGAAGTATAACTTCCTGAACTAGAAGCTACTCAGTGTTGTTCATCCTTTGGAGCCTCCTGCTCCTTGTCCTCTGCCACTGCTGGTGACTCCTGTGATTTCCTAGATGTCAGGTTCTTGTCGAACTTAACATATTTGATTACAATTGTCTTCCATTATGTTGGTATGAATATCCTATAAACCTTTTAGGTCTCATTTCACCCCACATTTTAATCATGAAACCTAAGTATCTTGTTTAATAGTGATTTCCTTGTTGTAAATAAAATTAGAAACTCACAAAACAAAATATACTTGCTGGAATAATTAACTGAAACAATCAACAGAAGAAATACTGGAAACCAAATCTCATACACAACATACAAATATATTCTTCCCTTCAAATCAACTTATCGTTATAATAATATCAAAGCTTATAAGGGCTCCCTTACTGGGAAAATGGGCCACAGAGAATACAAAAAACTATAGACAACACATGCAAAACATAGCAACCCCTCCTTGGTTGTATGATCTTGTACAATCACTTTTCCAGAACTGTACTCATTGTATCCCATTTATGTATGTTCTTTCCTGCACTATAGTCCCCATACATATGCTCCATGGCTGACCTATGAAGTGTGTACAATTTCTCTCAACTGTTGTGGCTCTAATCTATTGGATATTTTTGTGGATGTCCCTATTCTCTCTTCTCCATGACTTATATTGATCTTTAGATGAAATTCCTTCTCCACCTATCCGATATCTCCTTGAGAAAAAGTCTTTCTTTGCTCTCTATCTGTAATGAAAATTGTCTCCTCCTTTACCCTAACCTTTCTTTTATAATGTTGAGTTATGAGCTAACCCTAATATCCAAAGTTATTGACAACTGAGATTAAATCTCACCTCACTTGAGATCAATGGCTAATATTTAATTCACGAATGATAATAACTTTAGCATTTCATTAAATAAAACTCAACTAATTAATAAAAGCACTTTACTTTAATAATTCCTTTAATTAAAGTAAATTATTAAGGTAGAAGGATTTGGATGACTTCCACATGTATAGACACTTAGACCTATGTGAAAGTACATGTCCTATGATACAAACATCAAAAAAAATTACGGATAAACAAATGATATGGAAATGTCGATTTTCTTATGGCTATTTCAAAATAGTTATTAATATTTATAATTGAGATATATCATTGGCAAAAGAAATTTGAATTTTTTTTTTAGAAAGATCAAGGATACCAACGTTTTTGAATGTCTTCTTCATGGTGTGACCATGAGGGAAACTATATTTAACCTCCAACATGTCCTATTTTCCCATTTAATATATATACATAGATTGACTTTTGGTATATCCGTATTGAGGAAGTTATCAATCCATCCTTGTTGAATGTTTAAGTCATTAATGCCAATTTTCAAGTTACTAAGATCAATCTTCCATTCAAGAATCCATTCAGTAATAGAGATGTATGAGTAGATGCACACATAATGATTTCACCACCCCCCATGGTCTAAATTATTAATTGTTCAACTAAGTGAACCCTGGAACACCTTTCCACGAAACATGTCAATTATTCCCCATTCAACCAATCAATTTACATCAAGTCTAGGTCCAAAGACAAGCAAGCATTGCTCCACTAATCCCAAACTTAAGAAATGGGACAACCGAGATCCACTTTCAATAAGAAAAGATCAACTATTTCATAGATAAGAGCACTCCATATCTATGAATAAATTATGTGATAGGAATGAAGGAAGGGCCTTTGACTCTTGAATGATTAATTTCTCTCTTCTTTCTTGCTACTACAATTTGTGATAAAACCTTTTCAAAGTCTTAGGCCTTGCAACCTAAACTTCTGTGGATATTGCTTGAATATCTTTATTTGATTTCAAGACACTGGATTATATTTTTTTTAATTGGAAACCACTTCTCTTTTTTCTTACAAATATCCTTTTTGAACCTTTCCTCAACCTTTTGTAATTATTTTGAAGCTTTAGAAATGACAGCCTCATGCTCCCCATCTTTCTTTACAAGTTGTTTTGTGAATTTGTTCTCCAGTATATTATTAAATTAATCTTTTACTTCTATTTATTTATCCAGAATGGATCATTATATATTTTTTCATTTATCTTGGTAATTTTTGGGTGGAAGAATCAGAGGAATTGGCTTGTAGGGCCCATTTTAGTGGCAAGTCCCAGTTTGGAGATTTGGAGTCAGGATCCTTCCAGAGGCATTTTGATGCATCAAGCTACAATTTTTGGGGTCAAAACTTGTCATCATATATAACGTCCCGTTGACACTATTCTACACATGAAAATATTTCCAAAAGGTGTGAAAATCACCTCAATTAGAGTTCATATGTGGAAGTTATGTTTTCCACAATTTGACCTGCCTCGCTGACCATCATGGTATCGAGTGGATTCCATGTCAGTCCCTATTACTCACATATATGGTACTATTAATGTTTGGAGTTTCAAGAATATTCTATAAGGTCCAAAACCTAACACTAATTGAGTGTGGAGGTAGGTAAAAACCCTAATTCTAGACGACTATTGTTCAACAGTTGGTTGTCATTGATGTCAACCCTTGGAGCATTCGCGATACTCCATATTTGTGATCGATATTGATGGTGAGTTAGTTGTCATTGATTCCAGCAATATTGATTGATGTCAGCAGATGTGATGGGTGCATTTGTTGAAGTCTACAGGAAGCCCCAAAGGTGTGGTCAAGAGACCCGAAGTTGTTTGAGGAATACGGACATGAAGGATAGTGAAATGTAGGTAACACACTCATATATGGATAGTCCTCATCATGCCATTTCCGGTGATAGGTGGTATTCCATGTGGTTCCTCACACTTAGGGAGATATGCCCTCATGAACTTAGAAGCCTCGAAGAATGGTCAAAAATCCCCTAGTTGGTTACAAGTCTTTAATTGAAGGGTAAAGTTGTTATAACAAGAAAGTATAGGTCAAAACTAAAATGAGGAAATGGTGTTGGTTGAAAAAGTATAAATACACATCATGGGACATTCCTTTGGTATACACACTCACTCATTAAATATCTATCTTATGAGAATATTTTTGTCTAAAATTTTGGTCTATTGGCGAATCTGAGGTCGTGTTTGAGGCAACGGATAAAGTGTGGAAGAGGAGTGAAATTTTCAAAGCTGTAGAGAGCATGGGTTTCTGAAAAACCCTAATTAGGCTGGCCCTCGTGGGTCAGGAATATGGTGTCCCACGAGGAATCCTTGAGGGTTTCCTAGGGCACGTCACGAGAGGCCCCGCATGACAGGGAGTCTTAGTCTTGTGAGGCTAAGGAAAATTTGGTATAGATGTTGGTACCATATTGTTGAAGTTTGTGGAAGAGTTATATGTCAGTATTACAGTACAACAGGTCAGCTACAGGTTACATGTATTCTTATGTGGATATTTCTTATGCTTGGTTATGGTATGGTACATGCTTAAGGCATGGTGGTGATGGTATGTGATATGGTACATCTTGATGATGATGTGATACATTGTTAGAAGTGCACTATTGGCTATCTTGGTATCTCGTTTGGTATGAGACATATCTTGGTGATGTTGGTACATGATTTGAGGTACATATTGGTTATGCGTTGATGATGTGATGGTCATCCCTTTGGTATCTTGTTGAGGAATTGGTATATGTATGAGGTACATCTTTGGTGCATGGTGTGAGGTATATTCTTGGTATATGTATGAGGTGCATGTCTTGGTGATGTAGGTACATGTTGGTACTCCTTAGTGATGTTATGGTACATTGATTAGTAGCACATCTTGACTATATTGGTGATCTTCTTATATACTTGGTAGAGGCATATGTTGGTGATCTTGGTTTATTCTTGGTATAGGCATATGTTGGTGAGTTTGGTTGTTATGTACTTGGTTGAGGCACTTCATTGATGATATATTATGGTACATGGCATGATTGAGAGTGATATGGTGTCTCATGGTACTTGATTTATGATACATGGTTGATGGTATGCTACAGATACATGGCATGGTATAGGTGTTGATGTACATGGTTTATTTACATGGTTGATGTGCATGGTTGGAACATGGTATGGTACATGGCTTGGTACAAGTGTTGGTGCATTGTTGATGCATAGTTTGGTAAGGTGTTGGTGCATTGTTGATGCATGATTTGGTACAAGTTTTGGTGCATGGTTGATGCATGGTTTGGTACAGGTGTTGGTGCATGATTGATGCATGGTTGATACATGTTGATGTGCATGGTTTGGTTATGTTATCCATGAGAGAGGATCTAGTTTTGTTGATGTTGAGTATCAACAGTTGTGTCAGGTTGATGATGGTATGATAGTGGCAGTGACAGTGATAGGTTGGGAGGTTGATGTGACAGTGGTAATGATAGTGATAGGTTGACAGGTTGATGTGACAGTGGTAGTGATAATGACAGGTTGGATACAATTTGACAGGTTACAGGTTGATGTGAGAGTGATAGGTTGGATACAATTTGACAGGTTATAGGCTGGTGTGACAGTGGTAATGATAGTGATAGTGATAGTGACAGTGGAAATGAGAGTGATTTTGGCAGTGAGAGTTGGGTATATACTTATATTTTAGGGCGGCATGACGAGGTAAGGAAAGGGGGTTGTATCCTCCTTCTGATTGGTACCGGAGAACTCAGGGAGTTGGAAATTCCTTCAGGTTGGAGCTTGAGAATCAGGGGGTTGTAGCCTCCTTCTAGTTGGAGCCATAGAATTTAGGGAGTTGTAGCTTCCTTCAAGTTGGAGCCTATAAATATGGGGTTGTAGCCTCCTTCCAGTTGTAGCTAGAGAATTGGGAAGTTAGTGTTTCTAATGAATGTATTCTTTGATATATAAGAAATCATTATGTGGTTTTCTCCCATTTGGGTTTCCACGTAAATTATGGTGTACTGTGTATTTGATGTGATGTTGCTTATGATTATATGCTCATGATAT
Source organism: Picea glauca (assembly GCA_000966675.3). NCBI lineage: Eukaryota > Viridiplantae > Streptophyta > Pinopsida > Pinales > Pinaceae > Picea > Picea glauca. The sequence continues at coordinate 82,106 of JZKD02S1754141.1, forward strand.
ATTGAATGCAATAATAGATGATACATTGACGATATATTGCTAATAAGATTGAAGTTTATATATTGTGGTTAAAAGTGGTAAGTGCTCATATTGATTCACCCCCCCTCCCCTCTCAATATTCTAACAACTATCAAGTTATGTTAATACTGGGCCACTAGGAAGAGAGGGGGTTCCATTCTTATATCATTATACTTGTTCCATAGTTTAGTATAGAATCTAGTAGTGGGATTTGACAGCATAACAATTACAAAGGAGGAAGAATATTATGTAGCATACATTCAAGCAACAATGGAAAAGACAACTCCATAGTGAGTGCCCCTTTCTTTGTATTTTCATTTTCATAATTGAAGAAAAGAGAGTAGAGTAGAGCATAGGCCTCACCTTCTAGCAAGGTTTTCTCCCATATCAAATTTCCTAGGTCATATAATGTGTTCATTTGTGTGATTGGTGTGTTCATTTGTGTGATTAGGGTGTTCATTTGATTGTTATTTGATTTTAGATTTCAGTTATTTCCATAAATTTGAGCATTAAGATAGTAATAATAAATATGAGATCTAAGGAAATAAATTGAATAAAAAAAGAATTCATAATAGTGCAAGATTTGTTGTGACAATTTATTCCAATGGAATATCCACAACAATTTACAAATTGATGGTCCCAGCAATAGAAACAATGATCTACTATACCCTTGGTTTCCTACTTTACTTGTAAACCCGAGGCTTGTACAAACTTAAGAGGTGTTATGTATTGTATGTGCAATATGCTCTTGTCGATAGCAAAGGTTTGAGATTGATCAAAGGCTGAAAATGTGAAAGAAAATCAAGTGACAGAAAATATCTCTAAGCTAATTGCTTGAAGGAAACACACAAATCTGAAAGTACAACTAATCCAAATTGTATGAAAACAACTTATTCTAATTGCATTAAAGAATATTGAATCAAGAAGGTTAAACTGGAGAAAAAAGTTGAACTCAATCTAAGTAAAGCTACACTAATGCATGAATGAAACAAACTAACCCTTCGATCAATAGCAATCTAAAAGTCTTTTTATTGTTTATTGATTCTTTCAGGAAAATAAGATTAAGCTAAGCCAAAATCTGAAGTTGGAACATACCTACAAGATATTTCTACAGGAACTGTATAGTTTCTACATGAAACTCTTATAGGAAGAAAAAATGAGTCTAAAAAGGCAGTGCAAGTCTTTAAAAGAATGAACAAATCTAGACTATAAACAAATGAAGTGAATCTAAGGTTCTTAGCGTTGGGAGGCACCTAAGAATTCTCCAAAAGGTTATCAAACATTTCTACATGATGTTGCTGCAACTCGCCAATTAGTCATAATCTTAACAAAAACTGAAATCAATGATGTAAAACTATATCAAACTTTAAGAGAGAATGAATAATATCTAGGCACTAACAAATATGCATGAAAACTACATAAATAGTAATAGGGTCATTGATCTCTCTTGGATGGGCCCTACATAAGAAGCATAAAGAGCCTAAAAGAATCTTTATTATTTTTTAAATAAGAGTTTTGTATTACCTTTGAATTATCCCACAAACAAGGGGGTCTCATACACCAATTTGGTGTGGCTTGGCCATGACCTTAAAAATAGATTATTATTATTATTATTATTGAAAATTCAGAGAGAACTATCATGCCAGATTTTGTGCTAGTATGAATCACCCATCTGGGAAACCAATCTGACTGGCACTTGAAAATATGTCTGCAAAACTAAAAAGTGATGTGCTAAAAAGACAAAAATAGACTGCTTATACATGGTTCCACATAAATCTTGGTAACCTTATATGTGTAACTTAGTAAAAAAATCACAACATGCATAATTTACTAAAGTCCAAAACATTAAGGCAAGGGTGGAGACTTGATCCTGATGTTTCCTTCATTCGCTCGGTCTACCTAATCCATTGTCGTCAGAAGAACAACAAATGTTGCATGCATGATCATGCCCAGATTTGTATCTATAGTAGGCGCATTCTCTACCTCATGCGGGTCGTGTTTCACTATACCATGTACTTGAATTGAGACGAGGAGGCTTGTGAGTAGGAGTTCCAACATTTCCCCGCGTCTATCCATGTTTTCCAATATTAAGCAAAGGTCATTCTATGTCCCTATGAGCGTTGAAGAAAAGACCTTGAAGGTCATCCCAGGCTTCCAAAAGGCATGTCTAAACATCGAAACATCATTTCTTTCACAGCCTTGCGGAAAGGGAGGCAAGGGGGGAGGTTCCGCAATTGGGGTGGAGGGAGGTGGCAGTGGAGGAAAAAAAGGCTCCAGAGGAGGACCCCAGGAATATTTATTTCTTGCAATTGACATGAAATCATCAACACACTTATGCGTCTGTTAACTACTATAAAAGAGAATCGAATCACAAGACAAAATTTGAGCTAATACAATTACAGATCGAACAATAGCTCCTTCAGACTAGGCCCTTGGTCCTTAGAAGCACTGTTATTTGAAACTCATTATATAAAAATGGAAAAACTGCTCAAGGCTTCTATTGATTTCATATCTAGTACAACATTTCTACAAAAATTGCTAACGCATAACAATTCTATATTCTCTATTCTTGAGTGCAATTCTCTCTCCCTTTATTCAAGATCTATTTACCCCTTATATGTTACAATAATCTAGGTAAATTAAGCTATCCTGAGGATCGAGAGATCCTCAGGATTGCTTTACTATTACAATAAGTAACTCAATTATCTTTAAAACTTCTTTGCACCATAAAGTCTTCAACCTCCAATAGCTTGCGCATCTTCAAGATTTCCCTTGCTATCTTGGGTTCGACAGTATTTAACCAATCCTGCAATAAAACCAAACAATTCCAATCATATTTGGGATCTATGTAATCCAATCTCCAACAATCAACGCTAAAGGGTATATTATTCATTTTCTATTCTATTTGCTTCTAAATAACCGAAAATTCAATCAAGATGATATCATGAAATGTGGGAAAAAGGAAGATATTTATACCTTTTTCATAACCTAACATACCCCCCAGCTTACTTTCTTACATGTCCTCATGCAAGCTAAGAATTTACATGTAAAGCAGTAATGTTGTAAGATGGAAAGGTTGGTTCACCAGGCCTTCTGAACCCAGTGCTTCTTTTAAGTTCTCCAAAAGCAGTGTCATCCCTCTTCTTGTCAATTTGATAATATTTTTGGTAACTTTTTGGAGGCAGCCAGATGATAGGGGGATTATACCTGCACTCAATCCAAGCAGGCCCTTCCTCTTGGAGCAATCTAGAATACCTCTATATTCTGAAGGTAGCTGCAAAGAAATTCCTATACCCAAAGGGCTCCCTACTCTTTACTTCACTGGAGGAGGCATCCCATCTCAGTTTAGAAGAAGCAAGAGCTGCCTCCTTAAGCTCCCTAAAGCGAGTGATACCTAAATGTATGACCTGTAGATGGATGGGGGCCAAGGAGTCTATGACCGCTTTCCTTTTCATAAAATTTTTATGTCGCATAATGGCTGGAAAGGACTTTGGAGGCTCCCCGCTAACCCAAATATCCAGCCCATCTTCCCTTTTTAGGAAGGTTTTATGAGCTTTACCCCATATGACTTGATTTTGAGTGAATGACAGAAATGCCTGAAACTGTATATCACCTATGAATGGGCTAGGGTTATCTTCCCTGTTTTCTTCCAAAATGAAATTATGAAAGTATAATTCACAAAAAAAGTATTGTACCTTTTCATCATGCTCTCTGAAACATGAAATAAACTCAGGTACAGTGGCAAAAGAAATAGTTTTTACCTCTCTGATGGCCTTCACTCTCAATAACAAATATCGTTCCATCAAGAATAATGTGTAATTGGTGGCAGGAGATCTACAATTAATAGCATCAAAGTAGACATCACAGATTTCCTTGATTTTCTCCAAAGATTTTTTCAATTGGGCTTGCACCTTTTTTATCTTCTCTTGGGCTCTGGTGAGAGCATCATAGGTCTCACCCTCTGTTGTTGTCATGTCCTTCAATTCTTTAACAATCCTTTGATATTCAGTCCTAGTTACCATTCCATGTTGGTGTTGAGCCAATGCTTGTTGGGCTTGTGTAAGTTCTGCTTTTAGTCTATCGATGGTGACACTCTGTGCTTGAGATTGAGATGCTTGGTATTCTTCCATAGCGCTCATCTCTTCCCTGGATTGAGTTAATKCTTGTTGGACCTGTGTAAGTTCTGCTTACAACCTGTCCACAATAATACTCTGTTTCCGGGACTGGAGTGCTTGGTGCTCTGCCATAGTCAGCAACTCACTTCTGTTTTGAACTAGGGTTTGTTGAGACTGCATCAATTATTCCTCCAATCTCCTAATGGTAGCATTCTACTCAAGGAGTTGAGATGTTTTCACCTCAACATCAATTGCTTCTATAGCTATCATATTTTCCTATGTCTCTAAAGGAGGTGCTTCCTCATTATAGGCTACTATTTCTTCTACTACTATTTCTTCAGGGTCTGTCTGTATCCCTACAGAATTTGTACTAACTTCTTCTTTAGGAAGAGGGTTTCTTCCTTGTACTCTGGCCCTTTTGTTCTTCTTTCTTCTGTGGGCTTTATCTACCTGTTCTAACTATTTCCTCAATTCCTTAATAATTTCCTTGAGTTTAACTACCTTCTACTTTAATACTTCAGCCTTCTTAGCCTTTTTCTTCAATAGTTTATTTTCTTTTTTTAACTTTATAATTTTCTTATGGATTTTGGCTAATTTCTGTTTATTGGAGGTCTCAAGGCCTTATTCATTATGTCCAATAGATGGTTGTTTCTCTATTCCTTCCAATTGTTTTGTCTGTCTAAGAGGGATTCTTGTTTCGAAATGGGGTTCTTCCTGTGCTCTATCCTCGGGAAAAGACATTTTAATATCAGGAAAATCTTCAACTGGTTTTGAAGAGGAGGGTTGTTTTGGGTATATTTATGAATTATTTGTGCCTCTGTCAAGTGAGGTTCCCAAGCTCCCAAAACCTAGGATTTTTCTACCTCATAGCTCTTCATAAATTGTTCTGTCAAATGTGATAATGTTGGTTGGGTGTCTTCCTGGTCATTCCTTTGTGAGGTCTGTTCTTCTTGCCTAATTCCTTGAGCATTCTCGTGTGGAGACTGTTCTATAGAGTTTTGAAGTTCTTCAGGCTATTTTGTTGTATCCTGAATTGCTTTAGTTGTTTCCTGGATTTGTCTACTTCTTCTCCTTGTCTGGATGATGGTTGTAGGGGAAGTTGTTGCTTTATTCCTCTTTTTTGTTAATGCCTATGTTTGTGAGGTATGGGTGTCTGTGATTTGGGCAGGATCTACCTCAGCTTCAGTTTGAGGAGATGGGATTTCCCTTTGTGTAGTAGTCTCCTCTTCCTGTCTATCTTCGATTTCCTATGGTGGTTCTTCATGGAATAATTCAGGTTGCTCTAATTGTGGAGGTCTATTGGCCTCAATCAGGTTATCCCAGGTCAATTGAGATTGACTCGGTGCTTTAATTGTTATCAGTTCAACTAATCTGTGGTGGATGATAACAGTAACATGGTCCTTGGATTTTTGTGTTCTCAGAGCAACCTCATGTAATATGGCATTCATAAAGAAAGGTAGATTAAGTACTAATCGTTGTTTTAAAGCTACCAACAATTTGAGGTGGCAAGGTAGAATTACGTCATATCGTCCATCACAAGTGATGTATCACTGAATTACCCCTACAAGTTCCTTCCATGATTCTCTAAGGGTACTGGGGTTGAGTCCTTTTCCTTTCTTATCCAATTCTTCCCCAGGGTCTGTGAAGGTTTCCACAGCTTCCTTCAATGTTGTGTATTGTCCTGTCCACTGAATGCCTGTATTAGAGAGGCTTGTGACCTCTGCTAAGATTTTCGGGGTGACTGAGACTTGTATGCCCCACACCATAGAGTTTTCCCTCTACAAATTCTGAAAGAATTCAAGCATGACATTCGTGTCATATCCTTGCAGCCGATTGAAGTACTTCGTCCACCCCAGCTAATGCAGGATGTCTCTCACTTGCTCTATAAGATTTAGTAAAGTAGGTCCCCTGCGCACACCTCTACCACCCATTTTGTGAGAAAATATGGATGACTATCATTCCTGGTAGCAGACGTGGTTAGACCAGCTTTGGAGGAAAAATTACCGAGAATAGAAAATATCAGAGACAAAAAATGTATCTAAATGAAGGTATTTATTACAAACATTACTATCTNGCCCTTTTGTTCTTCTTTCTTCTGTGGGATTTATCTACCTGTTCTAACTGTTTCCTCAATTCCTTAATAATTTCCTTGAGTTAAACTACCTTCTACTTTAATACTTCAGCCTTCTTAGCCTTTTTCTTCAATAGTTTATTTTATTTTTTTAACTTTATAATTTTCTTATGGATTTTGGCTAATTTCTGTTTATTGGAGGTCTCAAGGCCTTATTCATTCTGTCCAATAGATGGTTGTTTCTCTATTCCTTCCAATTGTTTTGTCTGTCTAAGAGGGATTCTTGTTTCGAAATGGGGTTCTTCCTGTTCTCTATCCTCGGGAAAAGACATTTTAATATCAGGAAAATCTTCAACTGGTTTTGAAGAGGAGGGTTGTTTTGGGTATATTTATGAATTATTTGTGCCTCTGTCAAGTGAGGTTCCCAAGCTCCCAAAACCTAGGCTTTTTCTACCTCATATCTCTTCATAAATTGTTCTGTCAAATGCGATAATGTTGGTTGGGTGTCTTCCTGGTCATTCCTTTGTGAGGTCTGTTCTTCTTGCCTAATTACTTGAGAATTCTCGTGTGGAGACTGTTCTGTAGAGTTTTGAAGTTCTTCAGGCTATTTTGTTGTATCCTGAATTGCTTTAGTTGTTTCCTGGATTTGTCTGCTTCTTCTCCTTGTCTGAATGATGGTTGTAGGGGAATTTGTTGCTTTATTCCTCTTTTTTGTTAATGCCTATGTTTGTGAGGTATGGGTGTCTGTGATTTGGGTAGGATCTACCTCAGCTTCAGTTTGAGGAGATGGGATTTCCCTTTGTGTAGTAGTCTCCTCTTCCTGTCTATCTTCGATTTTCTATGGTAGTTCTTCATGGAATAATTCAGGTTGCTCTAATTGTGGAGGTCTATTGGCCTCAATCAGGTTATCCTAGGTCAATTGAGATTGAGTCGGTGCTTTAATTGTTATCAGTTCAACTAATCTGTGGTGGCTGATAACAGTAACATGGTCCTTGGATTTTTGTGTTCTCAGAGCAACCTCATGTAATATGGCATTCAGAAAGAAAGGTAGATTAAGTACTAATCGTTGTTTTAAAGCTGCCAACAATTTGAGGTGGCAAGGTAGAATTACATCATATCGTCCATCACAAGTGATGTATCACTGAATTACCCCTACAAGTTCCTTCCATGATTCTCTAAGGGTACTGGGGTTGATTCCTTTTCCTTTCTTATCCAATTCTTCCCCAGGGTCTGTGAAGGTTTCCACAGCTTCCTTCAATGTTGTGTATCGTCCTGTACACTGAATGCCTGTATTAGAGAGTCTTGTGACCTATGCTAAGATTTTCGGGGTGACTGAGATTTGTATTCCCCACACCATAGAGTTTTCCCTCTACAAATTCTGAAAGAATTCAAGCATGACATTTGTGTCATATCCTTGCAGCCGGTTGAAGTACTTCGTCCACCCCAACTGATGCAGGATGTCTCTCACTTGCTCTATAAGATTTAGTAAAGTAGGTCCCCTGCGCACACCTCTACCACCCATTTTGTGAGAAAATATGGATGACTATCGTTCCTGGTAGCAGACGTGGTTAGACCAGCTTTGGAGGAAAAATTACCGAGAATAGAAAATATCAGAGACAAAAAATGTATCTAAATGAAGGTATTTATTACAAACATTACTATCTTCATCGAGAAGTGTCTCGAGCATCCACTCCCCTTATTAATAGAAAGGTTGGCCTTGACCGTCAGCGTAGGGAAGAGTAATGATTGTAGCTACTGGTGGAGAAAAGTAATGATTGTATGGCAGCCGCCAATGGGGATTAATGATTTATGTTTGAAAAACATGTTTAACAGTAATCATTAAATGTTAATATGCTTTTGTGGAATTGAAAATACCTATACTCAAAAGAATGCTTTAAGGATACATGCACCAAATAAATTAAATATGTTCAGTTAAATAATATCCCACATATCATAATGTTGTTACTTTTCCGTGTTATTGAATACAACTGAAATGATAACCTCGTTATTGAGTGAAGGAAATCTAGAGAGATGCAAAAACTTGGCGTTTAAGGTAACTTCCATACCACAGGCAGAGCCACTATTACCAACAGGCGTCCATAGCCTCGACAGGGTTGTCTTTTAACCTGAAGATGAGCCTGTATCCTTGATACTTGTTTGAATCGTCTTTTCCAAAAAGACCATTATCCTGGTTTGGTAGCCATAGTGATGATGCCACTCACTAGATTGTAACCTAGGTGAACAAGCTAGCTCGTGATGAGAGCCCTTGTCCTTTGACTAGAAAATGTCAAAATCCATTGCCCTGGTGTGGTAGCTGTTGGGCACCAAATTGGGCTATCTTTCTGTCGCATTTCCATTACCTTTTTGACCTTTTAACAGTTATTTACCTACGTTTATTGTGCTAAAACCATGATGTAAATACCCCTACCCTGTCTATTCGAATATTTTATTAATGAAGTGAAGTCACGGAGTTTTACCTATTCACAACACTAAAACAATGTTTGACCGCAGCTTTTGGAGAACAGGAATCAAGGCCTCATCATCCCGCGACAGATATATTGTTCAACTATTTTGAGAATAGCAACGACCAAGCCAAAAGGAGGTTGCACAGCTGGAGTCGCAAATCCCTGAACCATCTGGGGCATTTTGTTGATCCTGTCCATTTGGTACTAGTGTCGTTCCAACTAATGCATATTTTTGGTGATACATTTACCTTGTTTTGGGGGAAGAGGTTGTTCTCCCTTTTGATGTATAAAAGATAGTTTATTCTTGTAACAAGGGATGTCCCCATTGAGATTGTAATAACCTTTTTCAGATTTATAAAGAATTACCTATTTTTCTATCTTCATCTTTGTTGTAACCAGCGCAACCCTGATCAGAGAGTTGGGCCTGCTCTTCTGATTAGGTGCTGTGTCTACCTGTGTGTGTTATTTATCAATTTTATGATTGTTGTTACAGTGTGTTATTTAGCAGTTTAGGCTTGTTGTTATAGTAAATTATTTAGTAGTTTATGCTTGTTGTTACAGTGTTATTTCTTAGCTTATGCCTGCTGTTACAGCGTATGNTTCCTGGTAGCAGACGTGGTTAGACCAGCTTTGGAGGAAAAATTACCGAGAATAGAAAATATCAGAGACAAAAAATGTATCTAAATGAAGGTATTTATTACAAACATTACTATCTTCATCGAGAAGTGTCTCGAGCATCCACTCCCCTTATTAATAGAAAGGTTGGCCTTGACCGTCAGCGTAGGGAAGAGTAATGATTGTAGCTACTGGTGGAGAAAAGTAATGATTGTATGGCAGCCGCCAATGGGGATTAATGATTTATGTTTGAAAAACATGTTTAACAGTAATCATTAAATGTTAATATGCTTTTGTGGAATTGAAAATACCTATACTCAAAAGAATGCTTTAAGGATACATGCACCAAATAAATTAAATATGTTCAGTTAAATAATATCCCACATATCATAATGTTGTTACTTTTCCGTGTTATTGAATACAACTGAAATGATAACCTCGTTATTGAGTGAAGGAAATCTAGAGAGATGCAAAAACTTGGCGTTTAAGGTAACTTCCATACCACAGGCAGAGCCACTATTACCAACAGGCATCCATAGCCTCGACAAGGTTGTCTTTTAACCTGAAGATGAGCCTGTATCCTTGATACTTGTTTGAATCGTCTTTTCCAAAAAGACCATTATCCTGGTTTGGTAGCCATAGTGATAATGCCACTCACTAGATTGTAACCTAGGTGAACAAGCTAGCTCGTGATGAGACCCCTTGTCCTTTGACTAGGAAATGTCAAAATCCATTGCCCTGGTGTGGTAGCTGTTGGGCACCAAATTGGGCTATCTTTCTGTCGCATTTCCATTACCTTTTTGACCTTTTTACATTTATTTACCTACGTTTACTATGCTAAAACCATGAGGTAAATACCCCTACCCTGTCTATTCGAATATTTTATTAATGAAGTGAAGTCACGGAGTTTTACCTATTCACAACACTAAAACAATGTTTGATCGCAGCTTTTGGAGAACAGGAATCAAGGCCTCAACATCCCGCGACAGATATATTGTTCAACTATTTTGAGAATAGCAACGACCAAGCCAAAAGGAGGTTTCACAGCTGGAGTCGCAAATCCCTGAACCATCTAGGGCATTTTGTTGATCCTGTCCATTTGGTACTAGTGTCGTTCCAACTAATGCATATTTTTGGTGATACAGTTACCTTGTTTTGGGGGAAGAGGTTGTTCTCCCTTTTGATGTATAAAAGATAGTTTATTCTTGTAACAAGGGATGTCCCCATTGAGATTGTAATAACCTTTTTCAGATTTATAAAGAATTACCTATTTTTCTATCTTCATCTTTGTTGTAACCAGCGCAACCCTGATCAGAGAGTTGGGCCTGCTCTTCTGATTAGGTGTTGCGTCTACCTGTGTGTGTTATTTATCAATTTTATGATTGTTGTTATAGTTTGTTATTTAGCAGTTTACGCTTGTTGTTATAGTAAATTATTTATTAGTTTATGCTTGTTGTTACAGTGTTATTTCTTAGCTTATGCCTGTTGTTACAGCGTATGATTCTTATGAGTACCTTTCAGAAGTTGTATTTAATCCAGTTGACAGTAATGTTTGAATCTTAAATTGTAAACCCTTGGCTAGAATGAATTGTACTCTTGCCCCTACATATACCTTGCATGTTTCCTTGAAAGGATACGCACCCGGATTGATAAATTAATGTAGGAAAAGGGTGAATAAATCGTTCATACCTGGACCCCAACATTTTGGCACCATTGTTGGGGAGGCTAACAAGGTGCAAGACAACGATCCGGACCAAACAGAGGGTCAATCTCTCATCCTGGGGAGAGAATGAGTTTTCTCACTCTGCTTCAGGTCCTGAGCGTAGGTGATCTTTCTGCTTTTTTTTATTTTTTATTTTTTCATTTTTTTTCAATCTCTTGTCCTGGGGAGGGAGGAGTCTTTTGACACCCTGCTCTAGATCCTAAGTTAAGATTTATTTCTTTCAAACCCTTGTGTTTTTATTGAAACCCTATCTTTTACCCTAGGGAGGGAGGATTCTTTTGATGCCCTGCTTCAGGTTTGAAAGGTATTGGGTCTTTCCTGCGGTGTGTTTTTTTCTTGTCCAGGGGAGGGAAGAGTCCTTTGACACCCTGCACAGGGCCTTGAACCCTAGATTCTTGTTTTTTTTAGCTGCCTTGATTTTTCATAAAATCTTTTGTCCTGGGGAAGGAATGGTCCTTTGACACCTTAATTCAAGACTAAATCATTGTAGGTTCATGACAAAACCCCCACTTGTATGAACAAAGAACCGAATAATGGGGGCTGAGGGAAAGACCCAAAGAAGAGAGGACCAGATTTGGGAAGAAAGACCTTCATCCAACAGATTATAGAAAAGGATGAATCAGAAACATCATATTGCGTAGCCATGAGACCAAGGGAACGAAGAGTAAATTCTGAGGGATAATCAGTAGATTAACCAGTGTTATCTACAACATTCTTGGGTGACACAATATAGCAAGTCGCTCTAGCAGTTAAAGAAACATCTAGTGGCATACCTGAACAAGGAAATCTTATGCTGGCAGCAGAGGGGGAAGAGGTCACAAGCAGAGCCTCGACAGAGTCAGACCACTCTAGCAAGAGAGAGAAGGTTGTAGCAGAGGGATCAAGTCATCAGAACATAGAAGAAGGGATCGAAGGAGCATTTGCATCACCAAGGGGCTAGGAAAGTGTTGTTAAAGAAACTCAGATCAAAGGGGTAAGGAAGCCTCATCCATCTCCTACAGAGTCTGGTGAAAAACCCAGAGATTATTGGAAGATATTTATGGCTCCCACAACCTCCACTATCGAGTTTCCAATTGGAAACTTGGGAGTTGGTGTGCCCACTAAGCCTATTCCATTAGCAACCTTACCAAACCTTCATGGGCTTGTTTCAGAAGATCCCGACACATTCCTATTTGAATTCGACATAGTATGCCGAGGGTATGACTACACGATGGAAGGCCAAAAGTTAAAAAAATTTCCTTCTACACTAAAAGGGATGGCTCTGCGATGGTTCATGGGCCTTGGAGGAAGCACTATTTTCACATGGGATGATATGCGGATAGATTTTCTAGAAAAATACCAAGATTACTGTAAATCCTGGAACATTAAGGAAGAAATTTTCAAGTTTGCAAAAAAAGAAGACGAGAGTTTGGAAGATTGTGTGCAATGATTCAAGTACACCTTACAGAGGTTGGGTCACTCTGACCTGGATAAGGAAATTCTAAAAATTATCCTCCTCTGATCTTT
>JZKD02S1754141.1:101661-111821 GCA_000966675.3 Picea glauca
ATTCTTATGAGTACCTTTTAGAAGTTGTAGTTAATCCATTTGATAGTAATGTTTGAATCTTAAATTGTAAACCCTTGGCCAGAACGAATTGTACTCTTGCCCCTACATATACCTTGCGTGTTGCCTTGAAAGGATACGCACCCGGATTGATAAATTAATGTACGAAAAGGGTGAATAAATTGTTCTACCTGGACCCCAACAGTAGCCATAGTGGGAATGTCACTTAGGTTATTATCCTATGATCGTGGTAGGTTGGTTCATGATGCCAAGTAAAAGTGTGTCGTAGATTCCTTATTAGTTATAAACATGAGGTATCATTTAAGTGTAATATATAAGGGAAAAGAAACGAATTATGGTGGTTACAGATTATGAACAAGATTTAATATATTTCGAAGGAAGTGATCCAAAAAGCAATTTGATAAGGTATGGGAGATAGTCCACAAAATAATGATGGATCGTTAGAAATAATGCTGATGAAAATTATTTTGGTGAAATTTGTACCCCAAAAGAAAGGTTTAGTGTTTTATCAACAAGGAAGGAACGGAAAAATGAACAATAGGTGTGCAAAAAAAGAATAGCAATTGTTATGCTCAAAGGAACAATAGGTGCGCAAAAGGAACAAAAATTGTTTCATTCAAAGGAATAGCAGGCGCATAAAAGGAACAACAATTGTTACGTTCAAAGGAACAGCAGGCATGCAAAAGGAACACCAGGTGCGCAAAAGGAACAACAATTGTTCTGTTCAAAGGAACAACAGGCATGCAAAATGAACAACAATTGTTCTGTTCAAAGGAATAGCGGGTGCACAAAAGGAACAACAGTTGTTCCATTCAAACCATCTGAATTTGTAGAAACCTGGTATGTATTTTGCTTGAATTCAAGGTTGATTCCTTATCAATTAAATTCATTTATGAATTGGTTTATTTCAAAATTAAGTAATGGATGGTTTGTTAATGTTATAAATTTCATTATAGTTTCCCAATTGTTGTTGTTGAATCATGACACATTCATTTCTCTGTGGAAGACAGGGTATGGGTAATGAGACGAAGCGGGAGTTTGGAACAGAAAAGGGTGCTAATTGAGTTCATCATAGTTATCCTCCCTAGTTTTGATTTTCTCGAATGACTGTTGAAAATAAAAAATAAAAAAGCTAAATGAAATCTACAGAAAACAAAATTATATAGAGTATATATAGTGTCAGCGGATTTCAATATTTATGGAGTTGGGGTGGCTGGATTACCTTCCCAGCCAGCCAAAATTTGAACGGTAGGGTCCTTACTTACCTCCTGGTAGAAAGATTCTTTTGACGGTGGTCGATGATAGAGTCATAGTTGGTTTCCATTGATCCGAAATGGAGATCGGGACCCGTCGATGGTGCTTAACATAACTATTCCATTATCATGGACTTCACTGATTTAATATGGTCCTAGCCACCGTGTCTGTAATTTTCCCAGAAAATCCTGAAATCTAGAATCATAGAGGAGCGCCCAGTCTCCTTTTTTAAATATTATTTTCTTTATATGCTTATCATGCCAGGTCGATCTATGTTGTTGAATAACGGTTGTGCACTCTACAGAAGACATGCGTGCTTCATCCAATTCGTTGAGTTGTTGAAGGCATTGTTTATGTGATTTTGTAAGATCCAGTCCGATTTCCTGGGCCATCCTTAGAGTCTTGATTTCAAACTCGATTGGGAAGATGGGTTCTCTGCCATAGACTAAATGGTAAGGAGAGTAACCAGTGGTATTACGCCATGTTGTGCGGTAAGCCCATAAGGCGTTTGCGAGCTCAGAAGCCCAATTCTATATTTTTTTTTGAGACAGTCTTTGTGAGGATTGCCTCGAGGACTTTGTTGGTGTTTTCCACTTTCCCATTTGCTTGTGGATGATACGGAGAAGTAATTATGTGTTTGATATGATAATTATCCAGGGTGGTGGTTATTATATGAGCTATAAATTGTGACCCCCCATCAGTAATTACCTCTCTTGGTAGTCCATAGCGTATGAATAATTTGAAAAGAAATTTGATGACTACTTCCTCTATTGCATTTGGCAAGGCTTTTGCCTTCTTATTTGACTTTGGGTTGAAGGGGCCAACGAAGTCTAGTGCCCATCTCTCAAATGGTTCTGTGACTACTTGTTCTTTAAAAGGCATTTCATCAGCCTGACCCGGTTTTCCCATCTGTTGACAACTATTGCAGGTTTGGATGTATTTCTTCGCATCTCTGAATATTGAGAGCCAATAATAGCCCATCTGTAGAATTTTGCGTCCAGTTTCGCGGTATGCAAAATGCCCACCACAGGGCTCATCATGTCCAACTTTTAATATGTCATAGATTTCATCATCTTATATGCATCTGCAGATCTGGAGATCAGCTCCTATATGGAAGAGATATGCGTTGATCCAGGTGAATCATGCGCTACGCTGGATAATCATTTTTCTTTCCTTTGATGAAATATGTGCCGATTATCTTCCTGTTGCCAGGTAATTTGCCATGTCAGCGTACCAAGGTGGCTTTGTAGTAACAGAAAACGGATGCTCATCTGGAAATCGGTCTTCGACTATTAAGGAGTCATCTGTTTTGGGTATGCAGGATAGGAATTCTGCGACAAGGTTTTCTCTCCCGGGTCGATCTTTGATGGTGATATCAAATTCCTGTAATAATAAAAACCATCGAGTGACCCATCCATTAGTAATTGGTTTATTAGCTAGATATTTGATAGCAAAATGATCAGTATACAGAATGTCCGGATAGCTTGTTATATAATGACGAAATTTATTGATGGCATGTATAATAGCTAAAAACTCTTTCTTTGTTACTGTATAATTAAGTTCAGTTGGATTAAGATTCTTGCTAATAAAATAAATGGCGTAAGGTTTCTTCTCCTCCTCCTGTCTGAGGACAGTGCCTATGGAGATATTTGATGCATCGTTGGAGATGTGGAATGGTATTTTCCAATTTGGCCCCCTCAACACCGGTGTTGTTGATATCAACTTTTTGAGTCCTGCAAATGCCACATGACACTTGTCAAACCACTGAAATTATACATTACCAGTCAAAGAATGTAAAGGTTCAGCGGTTCTTGCAAAATTTTCCATAAACCTACGATTGTATCCTGAAGCGTTAAGGAAACTACGTACCTCAGTTTGTGTGTGTGGTGTGGGTAGATTNTATCCAGGGTGGTGGTGATTCTATGAGCTATAAATTGTGACCCCCCATCAGTAATTACCTCTCTTGGTAGTCCATAGCGTATGAATAATTTGAAAAGAAATTTGATGACTACTTCCTCTATTGCATTTGACAAGGCTTTTGCCTCTACCCATTTAGTCATGTAGTCCATTGCGACTAGAATATAGGCCTTCTTATTTGACTTTGGGTTGAAGGGGCCAACGAAGTCTAGTGCCCATATCTCAAATGGTTCTGTGACTACTTGTTCTTTAAAAGGCATTTCATCAGCCTGACCTGGTTTTCCCATCCGTTGACAACTATCGCAGGTTTGGATGTATTTCTTCGCATCTCTGAATATTGAGAGCCAATAATAGCCCATCTGTAGAATTTTGCGTCCAGTTTCGTGGTCTGCAAAATGCCCACCACAGGGCTCATCATGTCCAACTTTTAATATGTCATAGATTTCGTCATCTTATATGCATCTGCAGATCTAGAGATCAGATCCTATATGGAAGAGATATGTGTTGATCCAGGTGAATCATGCGCTATGCTGGATAATCAGTTTTCTTTCCTTTGATGAAATATGTGCCGGTAATCTTCCTGTTGCCAGGTAATTTTCCATGTCAGCGTACCAAGGTGGCTTTGTAGTAACAGAAAACGGATGCTCATCTGGAAATCGGTCTTCGACTATTAAGGAGTCATCTGTTTTGGGTATGCGGGATAGGAATTCTGCGACAAGGTTTTCTCTCTCGGGTCGATCTTTGATGGTGATATCAAATTCCTGCAATAATAAAAACCATCGAGTGACCCATCCATTAGTAATTGGTTTATTAGCTAGATATTTGATAGCAAAATGATCAGTATACAGAATGTCCGGATAACCTGTTATATAATGACGAAATTTATTGATGGCATGTATAATAGCTAAAAACTCTTTCTTTGTTACTGTATAATTAAGTTCAGTTGGATTAAGATTCTTGCTAATAAAATAAATGGCGTAAGGTTTCTTCTCCTCCTCCTGTCTGAGGACAGTGCCTATGGAGATATTTGATGCATCGTTGGAGATGTGGAATGGTATTTTCCAATTTGGCCCCCTCAACACCGGTGTTGTTGATATCAACTTTTTGAGTCCTGCAAATGCCACATGACACTTGTCAAACCACTGAAATTATACATTACCAGTCAAAGAATGTAAAGGTTCAGCGGTTCTTGCAAAATTTTCCATAAACCTACGATTGTATCCTGAAGCGTTAAGGAAACTACGTACCTCAGTTTGTGTGTGTGGTGTGGGTAGATTAAGGATTACCTCTAACTTTGTTGGGTCTACCCTAATTCCATCTGTAGAGATATAATGCCCTAGTACCACACCTTCTGTCATCATCATGTGACACTTTTTGTGGATTAAACATAACCTGGTCGCGATACATCGTTCTAGTATTTTCTCTAGGTTATTCAGTGCTTGATCGAAGTCGTCGCCATAAGGAGTGAAATAATCCATATGGAATTCAAGTCCTTCACTGATCAGATCATTGAATATGCTCAGAATGGCCCTTTGAAAGGTGGTTGGAGCATTACAAAGTCCAAAGGGTAATACTCTGTATGCAAAAGTGCCCCAGGGGCATGTGAATGTAGTTTTATCTTGATCTTCTGGGGCGATCTGAATCTGATTGTACCCACTAAAACCATCTAGGAAAGAAAAGAATTTCTTTCCTGACAAAGTATCCAGGACCTGGTCAATGAAAGGAAAAGGGAAGTGGTCTTTTTGAGTGGCTTTGTTAAGTTCCCTGTAGTCGACACATGTGCGCCATTTCCCATTTTTTTTGGGATGATCACTAATGGAGAAACCCATAGACTATCTGAGATGGGATATATAAACTTTACGTCCAATAGTTTTTCTAATTCTTCTTTAACGATATCCCTAAGGTGAGGATTTAATCTTCTCTGTGGCTGGTGGATAGGTCGGGCTTCTTTTTCAACATAAATGTGGTGTGTGTAGAGTTGTGGATCAATACCTTTCATATCAGAATATTCACATGCAAAAGATTGTTGGTATTTGGAGAGGACATGAATTATCTTTTGCTGTTGTTGTTCATCTAAATTGGCATTGATGTTTAGAAGCCTCACGGGTGCGATCTCGATGGGTTTGTTGTTATGAATGGATGTAGATGGAATTTTTTGTTCCATTAAATCTTCCAGCAGGTCCCCATGTGCTTCACAGTCTAGAACAGCTTGGAGCAGCTGGCAGGTCGGGTTGCTCATGGTGGTCGGATTATTGATAAACCCATTGATTACGTCATCCTATAGTTGGTTTTTAAGTTTGAGGGATTCTTCCTGCGTAAGATGGGCTCGTAAACCCCTCTCTGGGTATCATGGTGGTGGAAATTGTGGATATACGAAAGTTGGACTAGGTTTAGCAGGAGAATATAAAATGAGGTTCTTCGTGATACCCCCTCTAGTGATTGTCATATTTCCTGTTCCACATCCTATGTATGCATTTGTTGTTGCAAGCCATGGCCTTCCTAGTATCGGTGGATTCCCTTCAAGTCCACCTTTTGGATTGATGATGAGGAAGTCTACCAGATATTACCAAAAGTCAATGGAGATGGCTATATCATGTAATGTGCCAACTGGTCAAACTATCGATCGGTCTGCCAACTTTAGCATTATTGTTGTGGGTTCGAAGGAGTTAAAACCCAGGGTATTGCAAGTTTCCATAGTCATGATGTTGATGGTTTCTCCCAAATCAAATAGTGTATTGGGAAAAGAGCAGCCCTGAATCTGAACTGTTACTATGGGATTCCCCGGATCTGCATATTTAACTGGTTCTTGTCTACCTAAAATTAGATCAGATAAGGCTCCTACCATGCGGACTGTTGATGATGGATTTTTAATTTTTCTAACGTATTTTCTCCCACATATCTCTTTGACTGTTTTTGCGTAGATGGTGATGTCCTGAAGAGATTGCAGGAGTGGAATCTTGATATATAAATTCTTGAGTTCCCCTATAAGGTCAAAGTTGGGATATACAGTTAGTTTTTCTATCATCAATCTTTCGGGGAATGGAGGGGAGGGTGTTGCACCCTTATCAGGATATTATGATTCGACTATGTTTCCCCCCTTCTTGATTTCTTCTGTTATTACCACAGTCAGAGGTGTTATTGCTGGTTGTTTCTCCTGCCCTTGAAAAATGTCATTTTCTTCAGGAGAGATTATTCGTCCCTACATTAATTGTAGTTCGCTACACCCTACTGAGTTGATCTCTCCTTCTCCATTTTCCATAATCTGGATGAGATGATTCGGTCTGTTATTTGGATTTCTGTGTGGTTGGGATGGTAGTTGAGGGTGCAATTGGGATTGTGGATTTTGGGACAATTGAAATGGGGCTTGTAACGTAGGTTGAGTTTGAGGGGCCATCCCCATGGGTTGATTGTTTATCCCCATGGGGCGCTATCAATTCTGATTCTAATTTGGGCTTTGGGCAGTCATGTTGGGCCACTGTGAAGGGTAAATGTTGTTATTGGATTTTTTCCAGGATGAGGTGGGATATTGTGAGTTAGGCCAAGTAGAATTTGTAGTTGGCTAATTCTTCAAAGCAGGGATTACAGTGGGCTGGTTTTTCTAAGTGGGATTTGCAGGTGGATATTGTTGGGGTTGCCAATTTTGATTAGTAAATGGCTAACCCTTCCATGTGCTACCAGGATCTTGTTGGTTATACTGTCCGGAGAAGAAAGAGGAAGGGTCCTGCAATGTATTTGGGGGCTAATTATGCCATTGACGACGCTGAGACAATAGATATAATGGTTTTGTTTATTATTCTACTTCCGTAAAGACATCTTTCAGTCCAAGAAGCGATGGGCATTGTTTTGTGTCGTGATCCTTGGCGCAGATAGTGCAAACCCCGACCATGTCCAAGGGAAATCCCTTGGACCATGTTTTCTTCTGCACCTATGGAAAAATATGGCTAACGTTTGTTCTACTTCTATTTTTTTCTGTTTGGCCTGCAACACATCCAATTGTGTAGTCAGAGTGCTCAAAATGTTTGTTTTAAATTTTTCTAGGAGATTACCAACTTCAGCTCGAATAACACCCTCGCTGGTAATGTTGCTTTTTCTGGTGAAGGGGGTACGTATCCCTAATTTGGTCCGTGAACTTCCTCTTGAGCACCTAATGCACAATAGGACAATGTCATCATAAGTTTCTTGATAAATATCACCTTTCCCCATTAAATTCAACGTTTATACCCATTCATCTTTCATACCTTTGATCAGAGTTTCCTTAAGTACTTCCCTTGGTAGCGTGCCATAGGGTGATCTTTGTAAATTATATTGAAATCACTCTACATATTCTTCTAATGACTCATTTTCTTTTGCATTCGTTTGAAAGATTTCATCTTTTAAGTCTCTGATTCTACAATAATCCTGATATTTTGTCAAGAAGGCTTGTTTCATTTCATCCCATGAGTTTATAGTTCCTCCCCCTAATCCCATGAACCAGCGTAGAGCTACTCCTTTCAAAGTGGAGGGGAACAATTGTAATTTTTGGGGTTCAAACGTGTAATCATATCCTCTACATAGGACATCAAATTCAAATAAGAATGTGTCTGGGTCTTCTGAGATTAATCCATGAAAGGTTGGCAGGTTTTGTAGGGGAATAGCCCTCATGGGGGAATTGGCAATTAGATCAACTATTGTGTTAGGACCACACAATGTACCTTTTTGCCTATACTTTTTTCCACCATTATACTCTTGATCACCTACATCTAGACTCATACTATCACTTTATCTGATCATCTCAAAGGTATACAACGTCCCTTCTCATTACTATATGTTTAATCTGTTTTGCATAATATTTTACATCACTCTCGTACTTAACCATTGATTAGAAATGCATAAGTGTCCAAAGTTGCAGATTTGCATTCAAGGCCTATTGTTGAAACACAGAACTGTCCAAGGCCGTCGTTGCTGAAACACAGAACTGTCCAAGGCCGTCGTTGCTGAAACACAGAACTGATGCTGAAACACGGAGCTGCTACACAGTCCGAGGCCGCAGATGCTGAAACACGAAGCTGCTACACAGTTCGAGGTCGCAAGATGCTGAAANCAGAGTGCTCAAAATGTTTGTTTTAAATTTTTCTAGGAGATTACCAACTTCAGCTCGAATAACACCCTCGCTGGTAATGTTGCTTTTTCTGGTGAAGGGGGTACGTATCCCTAATCTGGTCCATGAACTTCCTCTTGAGCACCTAATGCACAATAGGACAATGTCATCATAAGTTTATTTATAAATATCACCTTTCCCCATTAAATTCAATGTTTATACCCATTCATCTTTCATACCTTTAATCAGAGTTTCCTTAAGTACTTCCCTTGGTAGCGTGCCATAGGGTGATCTTTGTAAATTATGTTGAAATCTCTCTACATATTCTTCTAATGACTCATTTTCTTTTGCATTCATTTGAAAGATTTCATCTTTTAAGTCTCTGGTTCTACAATAATCCTGATATTTTGTCAAGAAGGCTTGTTTCATTTCATCCCATGAGTTTATAGTTCCTTCCCCTAATCTCATGAACCAGCGTAGAGCTACTCCTTTCAAAGTGGAGGGGAACAATTGTAATTTTTGGGGTTCAGACGTGTAATCATATCCTCTACATAGGACATCAAATTAAAATAAGAATGTGTCTGGGTCTTCTGAGATTAATCCATGAAAGGTTGGCAGGTTTTGTAGGGGAATAGCCCTCATGGGGGCATTGGCAATTGGATCAACTATTGTGTTAGGACCACACAATGTACCTTTTTGCCTATACTTTTTGCCACCATTATACTCTTGATCACCTACATCTAGACTGATACTATCACTTTATCTGATCATCTCAAAGGTATACAACGTCCCTTCTCATTACTATATGTTTAATCTGTTTTGCATAATATTTTACATCACTCTCGTACTTAACCATTGATTAGAAATGCATAAGTGTCCAAAGCTGTAGATTTTCATTCAAGGCCTATTGCTGAAACACAGAACTGTCCAAGGCCGTCGTTGCTGAAACACAGAACTGTCCAAGGCCGTCGTTGCTGAAACACAGAACTGATGCTAAAACACGGAGCTGCTACACAGTCCGAGGCCGCAGATGCTGAAACACGGAGCTGCTACACAGTTCGAGGTCGCAAGATGATGAAACACGGAGCTAGTACACAGTCCAAAGTTGCAGATGCTGAAACACAGAGAAACCGCCAGAACCGACGATGCTGAAACAAAAGGAAGCCACCACAGTCAGTGGTCAACAGTCAGAGCACAATTCACGTGGCTGAAACAGCCCGCGAATTGCAATGCTGAAATAGCATCAACAATGATGAAGAAGAAGTTGTTACACCAGCCGTAATAGCAATATCTCGTTCAGTTCCTGTAATAGCATTCGGTTGCGTAAGACTAGGACATCCTATGCTGATTTAGAAAGAAGATCCGCTTAGGATAGGATTGAGATATTCATTGTAATGATTGTATCGAAGGGATTTCCTCTTTAAATCGGAGGAAATCACCATTCGAGATATCCAAATTTTGATGCATTGAAGCAACTCCAGAGAAGCGGGACGTATTCTATTCTTTCAAATTGTAATTTGATATTTTGATAGATGAATATAAGACTGCTTTGAGTATCCTTCTCTAGCTTTTCGTTCAGGGGAATCTTGTGAGAAGGGAGGGCCCACCTTCTTCACAAGATTCACCCATTAGATAGAAGTGTGTTAGTATAATTTATGTTTACGTTTTGTTTAACTATCGTTTGCTGAAACACTGTTTTAATGGATTTCGCTTTGCTGAAACACTACTGACTCTATCTTAGTTATTGAATGGAATTTGTAATTCTTTTTATCAACAATATTGTGTGATGATTTTGTGAGGCTAGCAGAGAATTGGTTAAAGGTCCCTACTCAGACAGAAAGGGATCGAAACATCATACCCTCTGTAGAATTCATTTACTGTTGCAAGTGTGCTA